>MU227320.1:1333371-1347449 GCA_018584345.1 Thuja plicata | reverse complement strand
GAAGAAAACAAAAATATACACTAGGGTTTAGAAGGGTAAATGAGAGAAAAAAGTAAAAGAATGAAGATTGACTTCATTTCTTTGGTTTGTAAAATGCCCTTAACCCTAATTTTGAAATTAGGGTTAGGGTTGAGCATTAAGGAGTTGATTTTCTAATTTAAATAATGTTTTGTCGAGGCAAGTTTAAAATCTACTTTTAGGAGGGAGATTTATTTAACTCTTTAAATATTAAAACTTTTCTTCACATTTAAACTTTATTATAAATTATGATTGAAGTGAAATGAGCTTTAAATTTAATAATGGATTTAATTACATGAAATGCGGTAATTAGTATTCTTTAGTTTACTTAATGTCCTTTATTTTATATATTTTTTTTAGTAGTGATTTTTCTTAATGAATGATTTTTTGGTGGTTTTATTTCATAGTGACTTTCTAATTTAATTGAATATAGTTATTTAAATTAGTCTTTTTTTAAAGATGATTTAATGATTATTTGTTTGGGGGTCTTAGTGGAAATAATTGGGAAAATTATGAGTGGGAAATTAAAGTGAGTATTTAATAAAATATTTTAAAAATATGTAATTAGAAATTTATTTTGCATATAGGTGTTATGATAAATAGTTAATGGTGTGAATTAATTTTAATTAAACCTAATCTTGAAATGTGATTTCTTAGGCATGTTACATTATTGTTTGGAGAACATAGTATCCTGCATAGTTGAAAAGTTGAAATTTAATATGTTGGAAATTATGTAATTAAAATGTTCAATTAGTAAATTTAACTATCGCTGATGGAAGCATCATATACCTCCAGATTAGGGAGATTTACCTAGTGTAACTTTAATCTTTTAAAGCTATTTAGTGAAATCATATCCACATCTTCAACCTCTATTATAAGTAAAAGAATAAATTTTATGGGCAATTATTATCTTAATTCCAAAAGTAGATAATCAATTATAATTTTATTATTAGTGACATTTTATTAGTTGTAATTATTAAAGAATATTAAATGATTAGTCTTAGTAAACCTAGTCTATTATTATTTTCCAATAAATAGAATTCAAGAGGGTTCAATTAAACATAGACTAAATAATGAGATCTATATTATTGATTTGAGAGTGATTTGAGAATTTAATAATTATTTATTAGAAATTTTAAATTAATTAGTAATAGAATTTATGAAATAATAAACATTGGAAGAATTTTTAAATTAGTGGATTTAAACCACGTAGTTGGGACCCTTTTTTTTAACTGCAATGAAAAGAGAGATAACATCATTGATCAATTAAATGAAATATAGTAATTAATTCACTCATCATCAAACTCTATTAAAAGAGTAATTAGGTTATTTTATATCAACCCCTTTCAATGCTAATTTATAGGACTTATAAGACTCCTATCCAAATGGGTGACTAGACTAACAAGTTGGTTAACCATTTATTAGTTTAGATTCTTTTCTCAAGAAGCAATTAGGGAAAATAACCTATCTTGTGAATTTTAGCAATTTAAACTTAGGTTACTAACAAATAGGTTGAGGGAGGTTGGCATGTGGTCATGGTTCCCCTTGATCCTAATGACGACTCTTTCCACTAACATAACCTAACTTACTAACCTTGTAAACTTTGTAACTGGATAGTAAACTTGGAAACCTCACAGCTGTAACCAACACTGCATTTATTGCTATTCAAAAAAAAAAAATGTTGCATTTTTAGACATAAAATTTGGGCATAATATATTAAAAAAAGTAAACTAATGAAACATCAATAAATCAAAGTGACTCATTTCCTTCTAGTAAATAAGAGTATGAATTTTACTCTCAGACCATCGCAAAATCCGGTGACTATAAACTCTATCTAAACGAAGAATTTTGAAAGCTAAGCTAAATAAAATGCAAGTACATCCAAATTAAGCTAAGATAAATCCATTATTGGGAAAATGAAAGTAAGATTCCTAAGATTTTATCATGCAAATGCAAGTAAGCTAAATGAACTATGAATATCATAAACAATTAACAATAATATATCACCAACTTGACAACATTTCTCTAATTCATGATTCTCTCCTCTTTTTTGAAGAATAGAGGTTTGATTATATAGAAATCCTCTCAAAAATGGATGGATGAGATCGATTAGTGATTGATGATTGAGATTGATCCCCGACTAGCACAATCCATGTGCAACTAAATTGATTGATCGAGACTCAAAAATGAAGAATCAGTTAACTCTAATGCTTAATCAGCCATTTTGGAAGTTGCTAAATTGAATGATGAGTTAACAGAACTGATTTGAATTGTTTCCAAAATGATAAGGTGATAATGTTTAGTTAATTGAAGTGATTTGAATTGTTTCCAAAATGATAATCAGTTGACTAAAATAAACTAATTTGAATTAATCATTTTGGATTGATTAAAATGTTTAATGCATTTTCCTCCAAGTTGTGATATCATAATTAATTTAATCTCTTTTTGTGATTAACTGACAATTCTTATTTATTTAATTGACATACCAAGACATTAATTAAATAAATAGTATAAGGTTGATTTAATTGTCAACAACATTAGGATTTAGGAATTAATTAATTAAATAGGACCAAGTACAATGATTGAATGGGAACTAGAGTTTAGGCCAAATTAGATTGATAAGTTGAATTGCCTTAGACTAGGAATTAGGGGATTTAATCAAGATTGGGGTTTTCTTGATGAACAATCAAGATTAGGGGCTTATGGTTTTGCAGAACATTTTTGGGTGATTATAAATTCAACCACTAAGATCATTTACAAACAATTGAAAAAAAAATCTAGTCCATGAATTAGAGAAAGAAATCAAATATACCTTCCAAGGTCAAGAAAAACCTCAAAACACTTATTACTTCAAAAACTCCCCTTCAAAAGAGTTGAAACTTTGATGAAATGTAGGAAATGCACCAAGGACCCCAAAGCTCCAATTATCATAAAATTATTAGCTTCCAAAATCTTCCCTCTTCCTCCATTTCAAATTTCTCATTTGTTTTTTTTTGAAGAATAACCCATAATTATCTTAAAGGAAAGTTATAAAAAATGAAATATAAAGTCACTTTTATCAAAGCTCCCAAAATGACTTAAAATTCAAATAAAAATGTAAAAATTTAATAATATTATTATTCATCAACAATCAAATAAATACAAAAGACCTCGAATTAAAATATTAAAATTCCAGTACAATAAAATTCCCTTGAAATATAGCCAGCAACGACAATTATGCCAAACTCACAAACTGGTTGTACTAAACACAAAGGTGCACATACAAGGATAATGACTATAATACAACACAAAAAAACCATAAAATTCATACCAAAATATCTAAGCATTTTCATACTGCAACTGGTGGGTGTATAAGTATATTGGGGAAATTTGTCATCGAAAAACTATAACAAGGGATCGAGACATTGTGTGGACCTCACAAGTGAGTAACTCGAAGGTGTTACAATAAGAACAATAACATGAGCATAACATGAACTAAAATATTAATAACTAGTAAATATGTAAGTAATTGTCATCATATATCAAAAGGAAACATATGTATTAATCTTCTAACTATTGGAATAATGGAAGGGTGTGTACTAAGGGGGGAGGGGTGAATGAGTACCCTTAAAAAATTTTACACTTTAAAGATTTAGTAATCATTGCTTGCATTACCGACCATTGTTGGTTTAATACCTCATGCAGGTTATATAATAGCATAAATGTAAATGCATGTAA
Source organism: Thuja plicata (assembly GCA_018584345.1). Lineage (NCBI taxonomy): Eukaryota > Viridiplantae > Streptophyta > Pinopsida > Cupressales > Cupressaceae > Thuja > Thuja plicata. The sequence continues at coordinate 1,343,714 of MU227320.1, read as the reverse complement.
ACAAAAATAGAAATATTCATGAACCTCATTTACACATGACACAAGAATTGATAATGTAGAAAGCCCTTGTTAGAAGGTAAAAACTACGGTGGGGATGAAACCCACAAAGCTTCACTATCTATAGAATGGAAGGTGCCAGTTAAGGCTACAAGTTGTGATCAATTTTGATGATCTTACCCTCTGTTCTACTCGGTAGCCTTGAATCTAGTTCTTCATAACTGAATTTTTCTTTATCTGTTCTTCTGCATTAAACTCTCTGTCTGATCCATAGATGTCATTATGCAGCTATAATCATCATGTTCTTGATTTATTATACATCTATATATACAATGTATTGACCTAATTAGGTTTCACTCTTTTCTTGAATAACTCTAAGATCAAAGGTTTACAACCTGACCTTGATCTCCTAGTTTGCATGAATACAATTAGTTAAAATGATTATATACATCAATTACGATTTCCTTGATCCTCAAGAAATGGTTGTCCAGCTAAGAAAAAATCTAATTTAAAGATGAAAGTGCTTTAGCTGATGTGTAGTGCAGATCCAATTTTCTTGGTGTTAAAACTATCTCTCGGTTAGACTGTTGCTCGGTAATGTCTCTATAGTTTGGTGCTTGATTATATCTCTGTAGACTGATGCTCGGTTGTGTCTCTATTTGATTATGTCTTTTCTCAGTGTACTAAGCATTTCGGTGACCATTGTGTTTGGTGAACACTGCTACTCGGTGATTGTTGTCACTCGGTGAATGCTTCCACTCGGCGAATGTTAACACTCGATGAATGATGAGACTAGGTGAATGCTGACCGACCAAAACTGTCTTCTTGAATACTAATGAAAAAATCTAATCCTTTAAATAAAATATAGTAATTAATTCATTCATCATCAAAATCTATTAAAAGAGTAACTAGGTTATTTTATATCAACCCCTTTCAATTCTAATTTATAGGACTTATAAGAATCCTATCCAAATGGGTGATTAGACTAACGAGTTGGTTAACCATTTATTAGTTTAGATTTTTTTCTCAAGAAGAAATTAGGGAAAAGAACCTATCTTGTGAATTTTAGCAATTTAAACTTAGGTTACTAACAAATAGGTTGAGGGAGGTTGGCATGTGGTCATGATTCCCCTTGATCCTAATGACGACTCTTTCCACTAATGTAACCTAATTCACTAACCTTGTAAACTTTGTAACTGGATAGTAAACTTGGAAACCTCACAACTGTAACCAACACTACATTTATTGCTATTCAAAAGAAAATTTGTTGCATTTTTAGACATAAAATTTGGGTATGATATATTAAAAAAAGTAAACTAATGAAACACCAATCAATCAAAGTGACTCATTTCCTTCTAGTAAATAGGATTATGAATTTTACTCTCAGACCATCACAGAATCTGGTGACTATAGACTCTATCTAAATGAAGGATTTTGTTCAAGCAATATCATAAAAAATTAACAATAATCTATCACCAACTTGAAGGAAATGAGTCACTTTGATTCATTGGTGTTTCATTAGTTTACTTTTTTTGATATATCATGCCCAAATTTTATTTCTAAAAATGCAACAAATTTTATTTTTGAATATAAATAAATGCAATGTTGGTTACAGTTGTGAGGTTTCCAAGTTTACTATCTAGTTACAAAGTTTACAAGGTTAGTGAGTTGGGTTACGTTAGTGGAAAGAGTCGTCATTCTCGGTGAATGCTGACCGACCAAAACTGTCTGCTTGAATACTAATGAAAACATCTAATACTTTAAGGATTATCAATCTCCCCCTTTGGCATTAGTATCAAAAACTTATATGTACAATATATAAGCCAAGTATGTTATACTTATACAATGACGCCCCCTATGTGCATGCTCTTGGTATGTACACGTTTCTGATATGTACAGTATATAAACCAAGTATGTTATACTTATACAATGACGCCCCCTATGTGCATGCTCTTGGTATGTACATGTTTGCCTTGGTACATTTTCCCCCTTTGTGGATACAATGAATGTACATATACATTTTCCCCCTTTTTAAAAAAATAATGACAAAGATGTATAACTTACAGCTTGTGAAAAATGTGCTTATGAGATTTATTGATGTCTTCCATTAGCTTGTCCCATTTTTCCTTGAGGTGCTCGAGGGTCATGTGCTCCAAAGTGATTCTAGTGTGCATGTCATAGATTCTTTCAACTACTGACATCTCTGGGGTGGCAATTAGAGTATTTTCCATTGTCATATGTGTCATCAACAATGTGAGATTCAGTAGTAACAAAATTTGCAGCTCGGTTACTTCATCTTTGATTTTTCTTTCTTCCTTTTATATCTCAAGTCTTAACCGTTGGGATTTAACTAGCTTGTCATAATGTAGTTTGAATTCATTTGGCTTGGTTGAAAGACTTCGGACACTAGCTTTTAGATTTTCATTCAACTTAGCTATTTTTGCATCATACTCATTGGTGAATTTTTCAATAGTGCATAGCTTTTGAACTAGGGTAACTAACTCTAAAATAACAGGTTCTAATTGAGTTACCAGTTCAGAAAGTTTCACCTTACTTACTGCCACTTCTTGACTGATTCTCTCTGTGATTTTGTAGTGATACTTTTCCTCGGCTCTTTCTTCGATGACCTTCTTAGAATCTACAATCTGATTGGTGATTTCCTCGGTCAGAACTGCTAGTTGATCAATGATGGGTGCATTTTGATCAATCTGTGTATCAATAACTACTTGTAATAGTATTTTCTTTGCTGATTCTAGGACTTGCGTATTTCTGTGTTCCAATTTGAGTTTGTCCCATTGTGCCTTCCATTTTCATAGCTCCCCATACCTTGTTAATGACTCGTAATCAAGTGTTCTTGGATCACAGTCGGGTATTTCTATGATTTCCTCAATTGTTACTAGGGCTTTATTCTTTTTCTTCTTCTTCTTCTTCTTCAAAATGTTGTTGATAGTAGTGGAATGGGTTATGATAGAAAGAGCCTTTTGTTTCTTGGTTTCTATCATTGATTTCTCGAGAGGTGTGGTGCCTTTTCTAGGTGGCTCAGTTAATATGTGTTGTTCAGTTGTAAATGTCTCTACATCAACCTTGTCTTCCTTTCCACTATCCTCGGTGGGTTTATCACTCGGCTCCTCTCCACTGTTATCTGTCTTTTTATTTTCCCCTTGTTCATCACCTGTGTCTTTTGGTGTGTTTATTTCAGGCTTAGGTGTTTTATCCTTAGATTCAGTTATTATATTGATAGCTTGTATCAATAAAGGCATGTTACCTGGTAAATTTTCCTATGCAATATTTGTAGTTTCTTGTTCCTTAGTTTGCTTGGTGGAAATACTTACATCTTCATCATTCTTGGCATTATCATCAAAATCATCTTGAGTTATATATTTTATATTGATATTTGGTGTTTCTCCTAATGATTGCAATACCTGAGGAATGCCATCCATGGCCTTGCTTTTGCTGTCAAGTCAATCATATTGACATCCTCGGTTTCATTGATGAAAATGTGCGTAGGGCTTGGTGTTGCCTCCTTCTCCTCATTGTGAGCTATCTCGGTTAGAGCCAGTACCTGCTTGGGTGTATTAAATATTTGTGTACAAATCTTATTGCTTTCTATATCAATCTCTTCTAACCTGTCTTGCAGTACTTTTTTTTCTCTTGTCTTTGCAGAAAAATTCTTGGAGTGTTCCTTTATGGCTGAGTCGATTTCTTCAACTGTGGACTCAGGCATAAATGTAACTAGGGATCTCTCCCTAATCTATTTCTCAGTGTGTAATGCATATGTCCTCCTGGCTGATATCTTATCATTCATCTCTTGTGGAATATGAGCGTTGAATTATATTGGTACATATTTGTATGCAATCATCATCTTGATTATGGCCTCTTCTATATTATTCTGATCCTCGATAGACAAAGTTAGCCATTGTCTAATCTTTTGATGTGATATACTGCTGATATTGATGTTTGACTCTGCAACTTCATCAATTGTCTTTGGTATTTTGGCCTTTTCTGCTTGGAGTCTTTGTTCTCTTTCTACTCCTGTAGTATCATCCTTGTCCTCTCTTCCTCTTACATATCTTTTGCATTGTCTAGGCTCGGTTGAGGCTTTTCTTTTCATACAAATTTTCACTGTACCTTTCTTCAATGGTGGAGAGTCTACCTTGGCTATTTTTCATCTTGTCCTAGATGCAACTGTTACATTAGTAACCTTTGATTTCTTTGCCTTTGGTGGCTCCGTATTAGATTTAGTAGACTCAAAAACACTCATCTATTTACCTTCACTGATAGGTGAGTGTCCCTCAGTGATATCCTCTGTTTGTTCTAACTCTTTATCTGTTACTGAGAGTTCTTCACCATTTGAGTTTGCTTCTTCCCTATCTTCTTGAATACTAAGCCAGTCTTTATCCTTGACTTGGCTTCTTTATATGTGCCAAATCTACTTATAGATTTTTCAAATAGTTCATTTAGTAGGGCTTCACTAGCCTTTGTAGCCTGATCTATGTCAATTTCATATTCAAGTGGTGGTAACCATGCTATTCTCAGGTTGAAAACTTTGATGATTGTAGTGTCAGTGTCCACTACAAAGCATATCTCATCTTTGTATTTTTATACTAGTTGAGAAGGGATTCTCATCCTCTTCTCCATCCTAGTCTTGAATGTGGTGAAGTATCCATCCATTAAAGGTGTGAATTTATCTCCTAGTGACCTAATGAAATCACTAATCTGTGCAGTGATTGGTCAGTTTGTGTCCCAAGTGACATTACCAACTGAGGGAAAGAAGTTCTAGAAGTAAAAGAATGTGAAAACCAATAGAGAAACCAACTTACATGTATTAGAACTAGCTAATCTAATGGTTTTCATGTTTTCTTCCAATTGCTTCAACAACAACTCTACTAGGTCTAGTTGCACTCCTTTCTTCACAATTTTGTATACTGTGTCAAAAAATCCACAAGCAATCCTATTCATTATTCTTGCTTGGAATATCTTGTATCTGACCACATATGCACCAAACTTCAATTCAGGGTCAGTGATTGAGTTCACTTTCAGACCTCTACTGTCCCATTCGGCTCATGTTAACTTTTCAATCTTGGGGTGTGAACGGTGCCTTAGGTCTTTTGTCTTGTCAGTGATTGGGTATCTAGTGACTACATGAATCACATCCTTTATGATTGCCTTAGGTTCATCCAACCACATTTTACCATCATGTACTCGGCTAAGCACAATGCGTATCCATTCAGGTTTGAATTCCTTTGGGAATAGTAGAGCATTGATTAACCCTTTCAATTTGATGTGTTTGTACTCATCTCTTAGGTTTCCATTCGTGTATAGCTTCTTATAAGCTTCTTCAAGCTTTATGTCTCTGATCTCTACAACTTTGCATTGAATGTATTCTTAGATGTTTTTGACCAACAAACCCCTAGGTGGGATACTCGAGAATGCTCCCTTGTCATCGGGTTGTGAAGCAATCTCAGGATAGAACTTATAGTTTGGTTCTTCATAGGTTGAGTTCTTGATGAGAAAAACCTTTTTATCATTATTTATTTTGATCTTTGAGGTTTGGGAAGTGGATTCCATTGATTGTAAAATTAGGGTTTCTTCACAAATGAAATGTGAGCTTAGTAAGTCTTGGTACTTACTGCTGGAATAGTCCCAAAGGATAACTAAGAGGGGGAGGGGTGAATCAGTTATCAGCTACTTTAATTATTTTCTTTACTTAGATATCAATTAACATAAAGCAAATGCACATTTAGATAACACAATAGAGAACACAACAATTTTGGTTACAGGGAAACTAAATAGGTAAAAACCCTAGTGGGAATTAGCACCCACAAAGAACTGTAATTGAGTATAATTATCCCTATTAGGAGATCTTGCAACCTTGTTAGGATTTTTTCTTTAAAATGCAATAAGTACAGAGACCTGGTTAAAGGTCAGACCCTTTTAGGAGTCTTTTACAAGTAACCCTGTTAGGGGTGAGGACTCACTGTCCAAAAGCTCACTGCTAAAATGATGAAGGCTGCAACCTTTAGTAGAATAGATATACACTATATCTAATAGATAAATTATTTAAGTAGACCTACTATCTTGATTAGTTCTAGTGTATTATATACATCCACTTCTTCTTCACATAGATCTTTTCTTGATGAATGAAATGTCTCTACTTTCCCAAAACAATGGACATTCTATTATGTACTTTTTATATCTTTATTCTTATCATTCACACTTGGCGTTCATCAATTGAACTGCTATAAGTATCTTCCCCAAAGGATGTGATCTTTTTCGCCTCTAGGATTCCCTTCAATACTTCTTTAGTCAGCCACATAAACCATGCAACCTGTTTAGAATCACGCAACCCAAACTGAATAGATGCGACGCTTCACAAAGTCGACTCCACCAAATTAACTCCAAATTCATGATTCTGATAGAACATGTTTGGCACCTTTAAATAATTATCTTTAACTCAAAAAAAATGAATACAAACATGCATATCCCAAAGATAGGCGCAACTCAAGAAATAATGTAATTACGTCAACTCTTCACAGATAGTCTTCAATCTCTATAACTGTCATAACTGATTAACATAACTAAATTAAAACTTCATATCTGGCTCAGGGTGAATGCACATAGCATCTAGAACATGTATAAACCATGGAAATAAACACGCATAGCTCCAAAAAATCTGTACTGATAATTGCATATAGAACACTGCTATATATTATATGTTGTCATCAATGAAAAACATACAATCAATTATTTGCACAGAAGCAAATCTCCAACAATCTCCCCCTTTGACATTGATGGTAACATATGACGTTATCAACTCAAAGTGTCTTCCTTCTTTTTACAATATTCTCAATATCCTCATTAAAAGTTCCTCTTCATTGTTGCTACTTTGTATACTCCCCCTTACTAATACTCCCCCTTTGACATCAATGACAGAGGGTGTTAAACACCATTAAGAACATGTACTACTCTAGAAGTAGAGTATTCAACCATTCATCAGTCACCAAGGACTGATGTACTTGCTACAAATTTTAATCAGACTCAGGAAAGGGAATTACTCCCAAGTTCTACCTGAGATACTCAAAAGTATCTTTTGATAATAGATTTGTAAAAATATCTGCTAATTGTTCTTTAGTGCTCACATAATCCAACTTTACTTCTCTGTCTGCAACTTTTTCTCTTAGAAAATGGTATTTGATCTCAATGTGTTTTGTCTTTGCATGCATCACAGGGTTCTTTGACATATTGATAGTACTAGTGTTGTCACAGTGAATAACAATAGGATAATCAATTTGAATACCAAAGTCTTTAATCATCTGTTTGATCCAAACCATTGTTGAACAATTCAATGCTGCTACAACATACTCAGCTTCTACTGTTGACTGAGAGATACAATTCTGCTTTTTACTTGTCCAAGTGACCAATATGTCTCCAAGAAATACTGCTCCTCCTAATGTACTCTTTCTGTCATCAACACAACCTGCCCAATCCGCATCTATATACATATGAAGTTGTATATTCTCTGAGTTAGGATACCATAAACCATAGTCTATAGTCCCTTTTAAGTATCTGAATATTATTTTTATTGCCATTAGGTATTTTTCTTGGGTTCAGCTGCAAATCTTTGAACAATGCCAACTGCATTAGAAATATTAGGTCTAGATTGAGTAAGATATATGATTTTTCCAATCATAGACTTGTATAGGGTCTTATCAACTACTTTAGAATCATCATCTTTAGAAAGATTGCTTCCTGTTATCATGGGAGTGCTTACTAGTTTGAAATCTTCCATCTTGAAATTCTTCAATATCTCCTTCACATACTTAGAATGATTTATGAATATGCCTTTGTCTATTTAGTTTACATTCAATCTAAGAAAATATTTGATAGGTCCAATCATGCTCATTTAAAACTCACTTTTTATTTGTTTGGTGAATTCTGCACTAAGTTTGTCATTACCTCCAAAGATAATGTCATCAACAAAAATAACGAGTAGTAATCCTTCATCTATCACTCTTATGATTAAATTACAGTCTGCAGCTCCTTTTCTGAATCCTATCTTTGTTAAGTAACCATCAAGTCTCTCATACCAAGCTCTTGGGGTCTATTTAAGTCCATAAAGTGCTTTCTTTAATCTGCATACCATGTCTAGTTTGTCTGAAAGTTTGAATCCTTCAGGCTGCTCTATGTAGACTTCTTCCTTCAAGTCACCATTCAGAAAAGCTGACTTGACATCCATTTGATATACTTTAGATTTATTGAATGTTGCATATGCCAAAAAATACTTGATAGCTTCCAGTCTACTCACAGGGGCAAATGTATCAGTGTAGTCTATTCCTTCTCTCTGCGCATATCCTTTACATACTAATCTTGCTTTGTTTCTTACCACTATGCCTTCTTCATTCATTTTGTTCCTGAATACCCACTTTGTTCCAATCACATTCTTGTCATGAGGTCTAGGGACCAGTTCCCATGTTTCATTCTTGATTATTTGATCTGATTCTTCTTGCATAGCACTTTTCCAATCTGAATCTTTGCACACATCTTCAACACTTAAGGGTTCAATTTGTGAGAGTAAGCATACCTCTTCATCAACGGTTGAACCTTTTTCTCTAGATCTTGTCAAGACTTTTGCGCTCTGATCTCCAATGATATCTTCCTTAGAGTGGTATTTGGATGTGTATTTTGAGTTCTTAGGAGTGATAATTTCATCTGTAATATGTGGTTCTTCTTCACTTGGTTCAGGATTGTTACATGAAACAACAATACAATCAAACATTTCTTCAATAATTGTGTCCTTATTGATGGGTCTGGGATCATCTTCAATCATGGGAGCATAGTCATAATATATTTCTTGAAACATAAACTTCTCATCAATCTTCACATGAGTACTTTCAATTATTTTCTTTAATCTTAGATTAAAACATCTATAGGATTTGCTTTTAGTAGAGTAACCAAGAAAAATACCTTCATCGCTTCTAGCATCAAACTTGCCAATGATATCATCTCTCTTGATGAAGCACTTGCTTCCAAAAATTCTAAAGTATTTTACAGTAGGTACATTACCAAACCAAATTTCATAGGGTGTCTTGTCTGTGCCTAGCCTCAATTGTATTCTATTGATAGTATAGACTGTTGTATTGACTGCATCTCTCAAAAAGGTATGAGCAACCTTTCCTTCAATAATGATAGTGTGCACTGTATCAAGTATTATTCTATTCTTTCCTTCTGTAATCCCATTTTTCTTAGGGGTTCTGGGCTCACTTAACTGTCTCTTGATTCCATGTTCTTCATAGTAATCATAAAACTGGTCAGAGGTGAATTCCCCTCCTCTATCAAATCTCAGACATTTTATTTTTAATCTAGATTCATTCTCAACCTTAGCTTTGAACACTTTGAACTTCTCAAAAGCTTCAAATTTGTCTTTTAAGAACACAACCCACATCATCCTTGAGAAATCATCAAAAAACAAAATGAAATACCTTTCTCTGTAGTAAGATCTTGTTTGAGTAGGTCCACATAGGTCTGTATGTATCAGATCTAATTTGTTTTCTGCAGAGTCTTGTTTTCTCCTGAATGAGGTCCTCACATGCTTCCCCATCACACATTCCCTAAACATGGTGTCAATTGGTCTTGCAATACTCGAAAGGTCTCTTACTATCTTTATATTACTTGTCTTGACTATGTTGTCAAAATTGATATGAAAAAGTCTCTTGTGCCATAGCCAACTGTCATCTACTTTTGTAACAAAACAAATTACTTTTGAATTGAGCTAAAAGACATTACCTTTGGTCTTTGAGCTTGATCCAATCATGTCTCCTTCTTTTTTGTTAATGATGCATTGGTTTTTTTTGAATTCCAACTCATATCCTTTATCAAGAAACTATCCAACACTTAGTAAGTTATGATGTAAACCATCAACATAAAGAACATCATCTATCTTATTCTTTCCATCTAAGGTGATAGAACCTCTACCTATGATAGGTTTGGGAGTGTTATCTAAAAATCTAACCATGCCACCTTTGTATTTGTCCAAATGTACAAATCTATCTTTGTCTCCTGTCATGTGGTGTGAACATCCACTGTCAATGATCCAGTCAGTTCTGACGTCAGATTTTGAAACTAATGCTAACTCTTGTGTTTTTTCTTTATCTTCTTTGTCCATTTCCTCAAGCATATTTTCAATTTCTTTAATGGAAACAAAACCAATTTCATCTTCTCATAAATCATCATCAGTTACACCATCTTCAACATGATAACATTCCTTAGTGTACTTGGGCTTGTAATCTGATCTGAACTTCTTGACTCTTGTAGGACACTTGGATGCAAAGTGACCAACTTTGTTGCAT
>MU227320.1:1269652-1332531 GCA_018584345.1 Thuja plicata | reverse complement strand
CCAAAGGATAATTGAGAGGGGGGGGGGGTGAATCAATTATTAGCTACTTTAATTCTTTTATTTACTTAGATATCAATTAACATAAAAAAAAAATGCACATTTAGATAACATAATAGAGAACACAACATTTTTGGTTACGGGGAAACCAAGTAGGTAAAAATCCCGGTGGGAATTAGCACCCACAAAGAACTGTACTTGAGTATAATTATCATTGTTAGGAGATCTTTCAACCTTGTTAGGAGTTTTTAATTACAATGCAATAAGTACAGAGACCTGGTTAAAGGTCAGACACTGTTAGGAGTCTTTTACAAGTAACCCTGTTAGGGGTGATGACTCACTGTCCAAAATCTCACTGCTAAAATGATGAAGGCTACAACCTTCAGTAGAATAGATATACACTATATCTGATAGATGAATTGTTTGAGTAGACCTACTATCTTGATCAGTTCCAGTGTATTTTATACTTCCACTTCTTCTTCACATAAATCTTTTCTTGATGAATGAAATGTCTCTACTGTCCCAACACAATAGACATTCTATTATGTACTTTTTCTGTCTTTATTCTTATCATTCACACTTGGTGTTCATCAGTTGAACTACTATAAGTATCTTCCCCAAAGGATGTGATCTTTTTCGCCTCTAGTATTCCCTTCAATACTTCTCTAGTCATCCACATAAACCATGCAACCTGTTTAGAATCACGCAACCCAAACTGAATAGACGCGACGCTTCACAAAGTCGGCTCCACCAAATTAACTCCAAATTCATGATTTTGATAGAACATGTTTGGTGCCTTTAGATAATTATCTTTAACTCATAAAAAAACATGAATACAAACACGCATATCCCAAAGATAGGCACAACTCAAGAAATAATGTAATTACGTCGGCTCTTCACAGATAGTCTTCAGTCTCTATAACTGTCATAACTGATTATTATAACTAAACTGAAACTTCATATTTGACTCGGTGTGAATGCACATAGCATCTAGAACATGTATAGACCATGGAAATAAGCACACATAGCTCCAGAACATCTATACTAATAATTGCATATAGAACACTGATGTATATTATATGTTGTCATCAATGACAAACATACAATCAATTATTTGCACAGAAGCAAATCTCCAACACTTACTAGATGATCATGGTGAGTGCTTGAAATCAGTTGAAGTTTCTTTGAAATTGATATTAATTACTCTGTAATGTGATTTCTGTGAATCTTTATTCTCGCTCTGTAATCTGATCATAAATGCTAGGTGAACGAATGAGTTCACTTTGCCCTTTTTATAGACAAATATGACCTAAGTGATACATTAAATACTTCACCTGCCACTTAGTTGACAAAGCATCAATGCTTGGTTAACACACCAAAGACTTCAGCTCAGTGGGTATTAGATACTCAGTAAAAGGTTTCAAATCAGTTTACTCTCACATGTTTACCGACGATGCTTGGTGTATAGTGTCAACTTGGTTATCTTTCATATGTTTACCGATGTGCAGTTTATGCTTGGTTTAGATTAACCGACCAAACTAGATTCACAAAACATAACAAGTAATACCATAGTGCATCTTCATTCATGATAATTTGGCATATTATCAATTAATTTTGGAACTAAAGTAAAATATAGCTTTGTAGAGTGTAGTTCCATACTTACTTGTATTTCTTAGGTGGGGGTGGTGGAATCACCTAATCTATTGGATGAGGCATCACCAACTGTAGTGCTTGGTCTAGCATTGTCATTATTTGAAGCTCTCCTCCGCATTTGATTTCTCATTCTCCTAATGTCTTCAATAGTTTTTCCATTTGCAAAAGTGTTTTACTTTGTCACTCGGTCTTTGCAGTCCTTGCTTAAGTGACCAACCTTATGACAGTGTAAGCACACCATTTTGGAGTTAGTCCAATTTCACGATCTTCTTATCCATTTCCTTATACAGTTAGCAGCTATATTTCCATATATAGCACATGCTATGATATTTAATGATGTGTTGTAATCCCATACATATGTATTATCGACTCTTCTCAGTTGATATGCATTTTCTTGTTCTTTGGGTTTCCAGACTTTCTTCATCTTTTTCCTGCATTCATGAGATGTGTGGCCATGTATGTTGCAAGTAGAACAATGTTTTTACATGTAATATTTCTTCTTTGGATTTTCTTCTTAGATCTGCATTCATGTTGTTTGTGTCCATGATTGTTACAGTTATAACAATTACCTATGAATGTAGAAGTAGTTTTAGGAATACCTTTTGCTTTGCTCTTGCAAACATTTAATGTATGGCCTAGCTTTCCACAATTATTACATGAAAAATTCTTTGGTCTTGGATTTGAGTAGACATACCTTTTATCAACTCGGTTTGATGATTCTCCATGCTCAGAAAACCCTAACCGGTATTGTTGTTGAGTCTTCTCTGTCCATTCAGAAATTCATCCATTCTTTTTATGCTATCTTTAGCTTTCTTGATCATATCATTATGTTTTTGTTGAATCTTTGCTTCATGCTTCAGTTTCTCATTTTCTTCTTTTAGTTCACCAATAACTTCCAATTTTCCATTAAGTTCTATGTTCACTCGGTTAGCCTCATGATTGATAAGAACTATTTGATTGGTGATCTCAATGTGATGATCAATAAGTCTTTGTATCTCAGATTCTTTCTCTTGCAATTTCTCAATATTATTTCTCCTATCATCAATAGCTAAAGTTATTTCTTGTTCAACTTGTCTTGCATTATTCATAGCATCAATCATTCTTACCATCCATGTCTCTTGACCAATCTACAGTACGTTCACTTGTTCACTTGTTCAGTCAGATGTTGATTGATTTCATTTAGATTTGTAATGCTTCCTTCAGATGTGTCAGATGTATTACCACATCCAGATCCAGATGAATCAAATAAATCATGTATCTCTTCTTCATGATAGTCTGTTTCATTGTAGAAAGATGCCATGACTTTTCTTTCATCCAATAGCTCTTTCATTTTGATTCTTGCTTCTTTGTATTGCTCAAAGAAAATCTATATCTGCAACTTTTGATTATCAATATTTTTATCAAGCTTATACCTTTCCATTGTATGATATTTTCTCTCAAGTCATTTAAACTTTTCCAAATAAGAGATCTAGCTTTGATACCAATTGTTGGAATAATGGAAGGGTGTGTATAGAGAGGGGAGGGGTGAATCAGTACCCTTAAAATTTTTTACACTTTAATCTTTAGTAATCATTGCTTGCATTATCAACCATTGTTTCTTTACTACCTCATGCATGTAATATCATAGCATAAATGTAAATGCTTGTAAACAAACATATAAACATTCATGAAACTCATTTACACATGACACAAGAATTGATAACGTAGAAAACCCCTGTTAGAAGGTATAAAATGTAGTGGGGATGAAACCCACAAAGCTTCACTATCTGCAAAATGGAAGGTTCCGGTTAAGGCTACAAGTTGTGATCACTTCTGATGATCTTACCCTCTGTTATGCTCGGTAGCCTTGAATCTAGTTCTTCATAACTGAATTTTGCTTTATCTATTCTTCTACATGAAACTCTCTATGTGATCCATGATGTCCTTATGCAGCTACAATCATCATGTTCTTGATTGATTACACATCTATATATACAATGTATTGACCTAATTAGGTTTCACAATTTTCTTGAATAACTGTAAGATCAAAGGTTTACAACTTGACCTTGATCTCCTGGTTTGCATGAATACAATCAGTTAAACTGATTAAATCCATCAATTAAGCTTTCCTTGATCCTCAAGAAATGATTGTCTAGCTAAGAAAAAATCTAAGTTAAAGACTAAAGTGATTTAGCTGATGTGTAGTTCAGATCCTCTTTTTGAACTAAAATATCAATAACTAGTAAATATGTAAGGAATAGTCATCATATATCAAAAGGAAACATATGCATTGATATTCTAACATCATCTAAGCTATAATATTAAGCATCCACAATAATAATTGAATAATTTAATATTTCATGAGATCATTATCTTGATGACATGTAACTGATTGAATGTTTGAAGATGTTAAGTTGATCACTGAAATGCAGAAAGATAACGAAAGACATTAAATCAGTTAATGGATTGTATTGTCATTGATGTCAAATTGATATAATCTGATCGGTTATATTCAAAGTGTCAAAGACTTTAGAGAATTAGAGAGATAAAGATTATGCTTTCAGTAATGCATAAAATACTAGCATTCACTAAGTGACTTCAAACACTGATGGATAGTGGAACCCGACAGATAGAGAAACCCAAGAGAAAAGTCACAGTGATGCCCGAGCATAATCAAAAGCATTAATGGTGGCCATAATTATAGTGTTAAGTATTGGACAAACAATCCCGAAGGACAGACAACCTCGACGGATAGAAAACATCGATGGAGAAGCCCAAGGAGAACTAAAGTGTTGACCAAAGCTATCAAAGAGTTAAAACACCGAAGTTAACTGGAGTTCAGAAATGAAAAAATACTTAGCTAGTAGAGCTAAAGATAGACTTAACTGGTTGTTAACATTTTTTTCATTGACAGGTTAAAGCCAGAGATAAGTAAAAGATTTAAAGATGTTTTATCCAATTGGCAAGAAGATTTCTACAAGATAAAACATGAGTTATGCTTTAAATTAAGATTGTCTAAGATTGCAGATCACACCACGAACAAGAAAATCAAGAAGTGAGAAATAGTAATATCATGTCTATAAAGAGACAACTTAATTCATTATGAATTAATGAGAGTGAATAGAGAATTAAGGATGCTGAAGAGAAACTGATGAAGAACAACTTCATACAGTCCTGATCAATCAAGTTGAGGAAAGAGCTAAAGATTTCTGTAGACACCGACCAACATAGAAGCACAACATCACCAAGAAGAAAGAAGTAGAGCAAAGGTATTGAAAAGACATATTGATCAGAAAGGTATTATGAGCTTACAATAGATCTGAAAATATGCAATTCTAAGTTGTATGTGTGAATAGATCATTTACTATTTCACTTTGACCATTGATTCAGAAAGTCTCTTAACCGAGTAGAACTTAACCATCCTTTCTATATTGAGATACATCCCAAGGAGTATCCAAAATTTTGATCATGAAGATAGCATGAGATGCCATATACCATTTGACAAACTACACTGGGTTTGGTCATAGAAGGTAGCATAGAGATGTTCGATATCAAGTGACAAACTATTCTATTTAAATCTTGTAAAAAGGTCACACCTAACAGTGTATTTGTAAGCTTTAATATGGTTGACTCTTCATCGAGCTCACTTCAGAAGAGTGAAAATTTTGGGTTATTGGTCTCGAGTGGTTTTTCCATTAATAGGGTTTCCACATGAAAATTCCATGTGTCAATGTGTTTATGAGTCATTACTTTAGTGTTTTGCATTACACATAACTAATCTAGATTGATCATTATACACTAAGCAATCTACTAGTTTTTGGTAAATGAAAGACTTCTATTCGGTAAACATTAAGAATAAGGTTTGACAGTGAACTCTAAGCAATATTTATTTGATATGATTATTTGAAGGCACACATCTTGTTGGACTCAAGATAACTAGAGGCTTAATATTGTGGTACTAAGTTTTTTGGTTGATTTATTAGAATATTTTTGAGGCCACTAAATCATCCCCCCTCTTAGTTATTCTAACAATTGGTATTAGAGCTTGTGTGCTTAGAAAGGGAGTTTAATAGCTCAAGAAAAAGATCACAAGATGAACAAGTGAGATGTGCCCAAGTTGAATAAAGACAAATTTGCATCATGGAAAAGTAGAATAAGACTCTACCTATCAGGTATTGGTAATGATGTTAATCAACACTGTGATATTGAATATGTGTTGCCTATAGGACCTCACACTCTTGAGAAATTTAGAGAAAAGCATGAGCATAATTGCATGACGATAGAACTTGCTTCCTCACTCTTCAATGCTGAGTTTGAAGATGTGAAAACCTACACCTCTACAAAGAAAATGTGGGATAAATTGAAGCTGGTACATGGAGGAGATGCTAATTTACTAAGAGCCAAGGAAGAAATCCTAAGAGGGAGGTTTGATCATCTAAGGATGAAAGAAGGAGAAAATATCACTCAGTATAGCTGCAAAATCAAAGAGGTAGTCAATGCTATCCAAGGATTTGGAGGTGTAATTGAAGAAGAGACAATGGTAAGTAAAATCTTAAGAACCTTCTGCTTGTATATGCTATTAGAGTTTCTTCTATACAAGAAATGAGAGCAGTTGCAAACAATACAGTTACTCTAGATAGTCTGATTGGTAGACTGATTTCATTTGAGATGAATAACTTTGATAATAGTGTCTTACCATCTATAGAGTCTGTATTCAAATCTTATTTGAAAATAAGTAAGTCAAGTCATAGAGACACTATTAGAAATGATAGTGAAAGTGATAATCAGGATTAAGGACTTGATGAGATTAAAGCACTAATGGCAAGAAGATTGCAGAGAGGCAAAGGTAGATACAAAGGTAATGTAATAGTTGTATGTTTTAATTGTAAAGAGGCTGGACACTTTCTTGCAAGATGTCCTAACAGAAAAAAAGATGACAGAAGTAATGATAGAACATATGAAAAGATGACGAAGAAGAAGAAAGGTATGTAGAAACCGCACTCATATCTAAGGTTAGTAAGAATGATGTCTGGATCATAGATAGTGGACACACTCACCACATGACAGGTGATAAAAAAAATTTTGAAACTTTTGAATACTATAATGGTGGTTTAGTAAGAATGGGTAATGACACACCTTGTCCAGTTGAAGGTAAAGGAACCATAATGTTGAATAACCTAGTCAAATGTGAAAATGCTTACTGGGTAAAAGGACTGAATTATAATCTACTAAGTGTTTCATAGCTGAAAAATACAGGTCATTGATTAACATTTGAGAATAAGAAGGCAAAGATCTTCAATAAATTAGGAAGGTTGATCGGAAATGGTGAACGGACAAAAGGTAACCTTTTCTATCTTGATGACATTAACACCACTTTTTTAATGGCTAGAAACAAAGACATATGGTTGTGGCATAAAATATTATGTCATGTGAATTTTGACAACATGATAAAGATAAGAAATAAAAGAAAAGTCAAAGGCTTACCGAGCATGTCAAAGCCCAAGCATATCATGTGCAAGAATTGTCAAAAAGGTAATATGAAAAAGTTGATTTTCAAGAGTAAAGCCCATACATCTAATTAAATTATAGAATTATTCCATACTGATCTATGTGGACCTATGAGGAAAAAGAGTAACTATGGAGATAGGTATTTCATTATCTTTGTAGATGATTATTCTAGAATGATGACAGTTATGTTCTTAAAAGATAGATCAGAAGCATTCAATATGTTTAAATGGTATAAGGCTATGGAAGAAAAGCAAATTAGTAAGGAATTGAAATGCTTAAGGTCAGATAGAGGAGGGGAATTTATTTAAGATGAATTCACTAATTTTTGTAATGAGCATGGAATTAAAAGACAAGTTTCTACACTGAGAACACCACAACAAAGTGAAATTGCTAAGAGGAGAAACATATCAATTGTTGATTGTGAAAGAACATTGATGATTGAGAAAAAAATCACTCAGACTTTCTGGAGGAAAGCTGTCAGTACTTCTATCTACACATTGAACAATGTACAATTGAAGAAGGACACAAAGAAGACACCCTATGAGCTTTGGTATGGTTACACACCCAATGTAAGTTTAGAATCTTTGGTAGTCAATGTTATGTTTTGAAAGATGATAGAAATGGAAAAATTGAATCCAAAAGTGATGAAGGTATCTTTTTAGGGTATTCCACCAAAATTAAGGCTTATAAATGTCTTAACAAGTCATCTAACAAGATCATTGAAAGTGAAAATGTAAGAATAGATGAATTTGTAGAAAAGAATGATAAGGAAAGAAAAAAAGAACCAGAAGACTACAATAGGTTTGTTTACATTGAAGAACTCAAAACTCCACCTGAGCAACAATGTATCACTCATGAGAAACAGAACATTGTACCCGAGCATCAGGCTACAATTATAAAAAATTAGGATAATACTCAAGATGATGTACTGAGTGATGGAGATCAGAATGATGGACAAAGAGCTGAACCAAAACTTGCCAAGTATGTCAGAAGACATTGTCCATAGAATCAGATCATAGGAGACAAGAAGGCTAGAATGAGAACAAGAAGTAAGTCACTAAACACTAGGTGTTTACTTTGTGATTTTGAGCCTAAATATGTTAATATTGCACTTGAGAATGAAGAATGGGTCAGTGCTATGAATGAAGAAATAGAATAGACTGAGGAGAACAATACATGGACACTAGTACTGAGACTTGATGACAAGAATGTCATCGGTACCAAATGGATATTCAGAAACAAATTGAATGAGAATGGAGAAGTCACAAGAAATAAAGAAAGATTAGTATGCAAGGGGTATGCACAAGAAGAAGGTATCGATTATGGTGAAACCTTTGCACCCGTTTCTAGAATAGGAGTTAGAATTATTCTTGCTTATGCTACATTCAAAGGATTCAAGGTATACCAGATGGATGTCAAATCTAAATTTCTAAATGGAATACTGGAAGAAGAGGTATAATTGAACAACCTGAAGGGTTTTTTGATCCAGACAAGAGAAACATGGTATGTAGACTACATAAATCCTTGTATGGATTGAAACAAGCACTGAGAGCTTGGTATGAAAGAATTCACTCCTATCTCATTAGCATTGAATTTATAAGAACAAGTAAAAATAACAATCTATACTTAAAAGAAGATACTGATGTTAATATTTTGGTTGCTGAAATTTTTTTTGATGATATCATTTTTTGGGGAAATGAAATGTTATGCAAATCCTTTGCTAATGAAATGAGAAAAGAATTTGAAATGTCTATTTTGGGGAGATGAAATTCTTTCTTGGTCTACAAATTCTTCAACAAGATGCAAGCATATATATCACTCAGTCCAAATACATCAAGGAAGTACAAAAGATATTTAAGATGGAAGATTCCAAACCAGTTGGAACACCTATGGCTACCAAATGTAAACTGACAAAAGAAGACAAAACAAATGAAGTAAATCAGACCTTGTATAGATCAATAATTGGAAAACTAATGTATCTTGTTCATACAAGACTAGATATTGCACATGTAGTTGGAATAGTTTCTAGATTCTCTGCTAATCCCAAAGAATCACATATGACTACTATCAAGAGAATTCTGAGATATCTAAAGAATACCGAGGACTATGGCTTATGGTATAAAAGAGAAGGAAAATTTGAGCTACAAGTCTATACATATGCTGATTGGGTTGGAAACATTGATGACCGAAAGAGCACAACTAGAGGAGCATTCTTCATGGGTGACAAACTTGTCACATGGATCAACAAGAAGAAAGGATGCATCTCTCAGTCTACTGCAGAAGCATAATATGTGGCTTCTTCTACAAATTTCTCTAATATTACATGGATCAAATAGTTGCTGGAAGGTATGAATATGAAGATTATTGAACCAGTGATTATATATTGTGATAATACCAGTGCAATAAACATTTCCAAGAATCCATTCATGCATGCTAAGACTAAGCATATTGCAATCAAGTATCATTATTTAAGGGAACAAGTGCAAGAAAAGGAGGTGATACTGGAATATTTTCAATCCAAGGAACAATTAGCTGACATATTTACCAAGCCATTACCAAAAGATACATTTGATTACCTGAGACAAAGACTAGGGGTACAACCCTTTTCTATCGGTCAGTAAGCTGACTAAGAGATTGCATCAACCTACACTCAAATCAGAAGATCATTCATGTTGATGCAAGCACCAAGATGGAAAGCAATAGATACATCTGTATATAGCAGGGTAAAAATATGCACCGAACACCAGAGTCAATGTATTGCTAATGGATAGGGAAATTCAAGGAGTATATTACAAAAAGGATGGAAGATGATATCGAAGAATTTTTTGGCATTGTCGTCAAAGGGAGAGATGATTCTCATTATCAAAAAGGAGAGATTATGATTAATCAAAAGGGAGAGATTATCTCATTATCAGAGAGAGATTATATCATTATCCATGGAGAGAAGTTCCTAAGAATTCAAAGGGAGAGTTAATCTTTATCCAAAGGGAGAGATAACATATGAAATATCCATCAAAGGGAGAGAAGTAACATGATGGAGATAATACATACCAAGGGAGAGATTATTGTCAAAGGAAAAAGAGATGTTCAAGAAGAGGAACAGTAAAGGTAGAGAACATATAAAAAACAAAGATAGAAGCTGCTACATTTATCTAGTAAAGGGATTGAAGATTGAAGAACTCACTCTGCAAGAAACAAATCTAAGCTATATGAGCTTACCAAGAGCCAAACATTTGTATTAGTTATAATAGGAGAGATTGATGAACTTCAACTATTATATTTCATATTATATTAGTAATAATATAGTGTGATAATGTAGTATGTTGCCATCAATGCCAAAGGGAGAGATTGATGACATGTAACTGATTGAATGTTTGAAGATGTTAAGTTGATCACCAAAATGAAGAAAGATAATGCAAGACATTAAATCAGTCAATAGATTGTATTTTCATTGATGTCAACTTGATATAATTTGATTGGTTATATTCAAATTATTAAAGAATTCAGAGAATCAGAGAGATAAGGATTATGCTTTTAGTAATGCATAAAAGAATAGCATTCACTAAGTGACTTCAAACACTGACGGCTAGTGGAACCCAACGGATAGAGAAACCAAAGAGAAAAGTCACAATGATGCCCAAGAAATGAAACCAATGAGTAGAATCACAAGCATTACCGACGACCAAAATTATAGTGTTAACTGATGGAGAGACAAGCTTGAAGAACAGACAACCCCGACAGATAGACAACACCGACGGAGAACCCGAGGAGAATTGAAGTGTTGACCAAAGCTATCAAAGAGTTAAAACACTGAAGTTAACTAGACTTCAAAAATGACAAAATAGATAGATGGAAGAGCTAAAGATATACTTAAATATTTTTTAACATTGTTTTCATCGACAAGTTAAAGCCAAAGATAAGTAAAAGATTTAAAGCTATTTTATCCAGTTGGCAAGAATATTTTTACGAGATAATATAAGAGTTATGCTTTAAATAAATATTGTATAAGATTGTGGATCATGCCAAGAGAAAGAAAATCAAGAAGTGAGAAATGGTGATATCATGTCTATAAAGAGACAACTTAATTCATTATGAATTAAGGGGAGTGAATAGAGAAAGAATGATGCTAAAGTGAAACTGATAAAGAAAAACTTCATACAGTCCTGATTAATCAAGCTGAGGAAAGAGCTAAAGATTTCTACAGACACCAAGAAACAGAGAAGCACAACATCACCGAGCAAAAATAAGTGGAGCAAAGGTATTGAAAAGACATATTGGTCAGAAAGGTATTATGAGCTTACAATAGATCTAAAAATCTACAAGTCTAAGTTGTATGTGTGAACAGATCATTTATTATTTTAGTTTGACCATTGATTCAGAAAGTCTCTTAACCAAGCATGACTTAACAATCCTTTCTATATTGAGATACATCCCAAGGAGTATAAAAAATTTTGATCATGAAGATGGTATGAGATGCTAGATACCATTCGACAAACTACACTGGGTTTGGTCATAGAAGGTAGCATAGAGATTCCCGATATCAAGTGACAAACTATTCTATTTAAATCCTCTAACAAGGTCACACCTAACAGTGTGTTTGTAACCTTTAACAGGGTTGGCTCTTCGTCGAGCTCACTTCAGAAGAGTGAAAATTTTGGATTACCGGTCCCAAGTGGGTTTTCCCTTAATATGGTTTCCATGTTAAAAATCCATGTGTCAATGTGTTTATGAGTCATTACTTTAGTGTTTTTCACTACACATAACTAATCTGGATTGATTGGTATACACTGAGAAATTTACTATTTTTTGGTAAATAAAAGACTGATATTTGGTAAACATTAAGAATAAGGTTTGACAGTGAACTCCGAGCAGTAGTTATTTGATATGATTATTTGAAGGCATACATCTTATAGGACTGAAGATAAGTAGAGGCTTAACATTGTGGTACTAAGTTTTTGGGTTGAGTTATTGAAATATTTTTGAGGCCACTAATTCACCCCCCCTCTCAGTTATTGTAACATGTCTAACATTAATCCCTAATTTTCATCTAGTATCATCAAACACATCATATCTAATAAATTCATTAACTGACAACCACCTGAGAACATCATAACCTAATCATTAACAACAACATACACTAGATCCCCGAAATGAATAAATGCAACATGAGAATAATATATCATAACTAATTGAATACATAATACCATAATACACAAAGTCAAAGTTACCACGTTAAAGTACATAATAAATCAACAAAAAAAAATAACACAATGATACCATCTATGTACATTGAAGCAACTAGACATCATCAAAAAAATATTATGCAATAATGATCAGAAATGAAATACAAATAAAGACTACTATCTACAATAGAAATGGCATCCCCAAAACTAGGAGATATAATCATAGTCACATTACATAAAATGCCAATATCGAAGAGTAATCCAAGTGTAGTCACATGCTAAGCATACACCAGGTCCAAATCTGATAATAAAAATGATCGAACACATCTGCATAATCCATGACATCGAGATGATATAACAGGTGGTTGCAAAAAGTTGAGTCCCACTTTTGGGCAAAAAGTTGAAGTGTTTTCCTTATTTTTTAAATTTTCAATTGATGTAAAAATTTGAGGCACTTAAAGATTGAATCTTAGAAAAACTTGGTAATAGAAAATGTAGTGCTCAGAGTTTAATTTTCAAATATGTAATTTATTTTTATACCCACATGGTAGAAATTTCATTTTAGTAGGCATGTTTAAAAACCACTTTTTCAATATGCCTGTTTCAAGACCATACCACACACGTGTACAACCACCTTATTTTGAAGTAAATAAATGAATTTTTTTGAATCCTTCTGAGGAAAGGTACCTAAAACATCAAAGAGTGATGATAATACTTTTTTATTGAATATTGTTTTATTTATTATTTTTTAATTGACGATAAAGTACATTTTTGAAACCTCTGGTGTACGACCACCATAATTTGATGAAAATTTCACTTTTTTTTTCATTTTTTTTTAAAATTTTGTCTTGAAGGAAATTCTATGTAGATTGATGTCATATAATTCATTTTTCAAATAATGTAAAATAAAAAAGTTATTAACATTTTAGTTAACCTTACTATTTCAAGTTTAGGTACCACTTTGGCTTAATAAATATTGTTAAAATACTAAAATTATTCATATCATTATGAAATTTATATTTTTATAATCTGTACAGTAAGAAATGTAACGAGTTTTTTGTTTCGTCAAAAAATTCATTCGAAAGGCCTCCAAAAAATTACAAGAAATTTTATATTCCAGTGCCTTAGCCATATTTTTGGAGGGCCAAGCATAGGCTTGGTGGGACCAAGCCTGTCTTGAACCAAAAACCGGGGTGGTGGTATGGTGCCAACTCCTGGTTTTAAGAACTATGCACCCATTTTTTGAAATTCAAAAAAAGGGTGCCCATTTCTATTTGGACCATTGAAACATAAACATACACCCATTTCATTTAAATAACAAGTGCTCATTTCCTAAAGACCCATTGAAGAAAAAAAAGACTATGGGCCTAATATTAATGATTATTCAATAATTTTTATGACATATCCATGTTGCACAAAGAATAATTTGAATCAAATTTCTCTTTTCTTGTCTTGTTTTGCATGTGACATGAAGAGAATACTTTGAATTCAAATTTTGGTGCAAAAATGGGATCAAAGAATTGCAGAAAGAGGCAAAGAAACATGGGATTAAAGAAATATAGAAAGAGGCAAAGGAAGGTTCTGATAGCTGATGAGGTTGCATCAAATAGAGAGGAGGAAAAATGAAAACAAGAAAGAAGAGAAAGAATTCAAGAACTAAATAATGTTGGAGGATCGAGTTCAACAACCATTTTAGAACAGGAGAACAAGGAGGACACCATGATTGATGCAGAGGTTGAAGAATAAAATATAATAGGAAAAAATTTAGGCACATCTTCCAATGCAGTGTTGGATACATGTATGCCTTCACAGCTAAATGAAACTTATTCTGATAAAGAACTTGATCTTTTTGTAGAAGCAGGTTACTCTTTAAATTGTTTAGATTTTCTTCTTGAAAATAGAGTAATAGATTTAATTTCACATCAAACACTACAAATTAGTATTAATCATAATGATAAAGGAACTGAAAGTCAAACCCAATTGAAAGTGAAATTCAAACCCCAATTGAAATTGAAAATCAAACAATAATTGAAATCAACAATGTGGATGTAGACATAGAAACACCAATTGAGAAAGAAACCTCTTTGAATGATAATAAATGAATGAACAATTTCAAATTAAAAGTGATGTGCTAGACAATCTGCATGGTTTGGTTTCATGGAGATAGATTAGGACATACACGACTAGATTTTTTAGACATTTTTTTTATAATAAGAAATTTGGGTTTCAATGTCAACTAATGTTACAACTAATGAAAATGACTAAAATGTGAAAAGTGATGAAGAGGTTAGACATTTATGTGAAATCCAAGAAGAAGGATGAGTCTCTAATACAAGTTGTATCAACTTTTTCTAGTGCCTTTGATACAATCAGATGCAAAAGTCATTCTAAAGATAGGAATGTGATACGATGAGAAATATCAACAACTTTAGTAAACAAAACTACTTTTGATAAAAGAATGATGAAAAACATAAGTGGATTTCTTAATATTCATCATAAAACTTTATCAAGAGATTTAAAGAGAAGAGTGAACTTTGAAAGTGATTCAAAAAACTATTTGTGGAGCTTTAGTGGCACACTCTTGAGGTCTGACATGAAACTTACTAGTGAAGTCAAAACTTTGATAGAAATTTTTTGGCACAATAATACAAGAGTATCACCTAATGCTAGAGATGTTCTTAAATTAAGAGTCAACTCAAAAATTCATGATCCACATCCAAAACACCTTTTGGATATGACTCAAACTGAATTGTATAATTTATTTTGGATGTTAAGGGGTTCATTATTAGTATTAGTCAAACATATTTTGAAAAATATAAACCATGGTATGTAAGGATTAAAAAGGAAAGAGTCACGTGTTTTTGTAAAACTCATTTTCAATTTCATTATCATTATGATGTATTTTGATCTATACGTTCTACCATGCATACTAATGAAATGTTGCAGGAATGTGGTATAAATATACCACTCTCAAACTGTAAATGATTTTATATCAGGTTTGTTTTGTAACCCACATAATGAGTAAATTTTTCTTTTGAATGCATGTGTTTTTGGTGTATGTGATGTATGTGGAAATCTTGCATTTTTAGATGAATGTTTGTATGAAAATATTTCAATTGATTTTGGACAGAAATTAGTTGATGTAAAAATATTTAAAACTATTGAATATCCATTGAAGGATGTAAAGGTTGGAAAATGGTGCAATCCAATTACTGAAAAAGTTAGTGTTCATGCATTTAAGAATGAATTCAAGAGTAAGGTTATACCTAAATATGTGAAATAGTCTCAAAATGCTAGATGTCTTGATGGAAAATTTCCCATATGTAATAATAAATTTACAATTGGTAGTATAATTTTAGTCATTGAATTTGTAGAGAACTACACGCTTGCACCACAAGATGAGATCCAATCACAATATTATAATTCAGTGCAAGTAACATTTTTTATCATATTGTCTATAGACATGCACCTGATAATACAGAAGAGGAACAATATTTTTTGAGAGAGTACCATTTCTATATAATTGATAATAAATTACACTCATAAGAGTTTGTCCAGTATTTCTTTAAGACCTTTTATGAGATTTTAAGAGAGAAATTCAGATAACATAACATCTAATATGGTCAGATAATTGCATAGGGAAATTCAAGAATGCTAGAATGTTTTATTGGTTGAGTAGGACACATAAGAAAATTAATATCCAAAATATTTAGAGTTTTTTTATTCTGGACACAGGAAAGGAGAACACGATGGTGCTGACGCATGTGTTAAGAGAGCCCTTTGTAGAGAGTAACTCAAATTTGAGGAAAAAACAAAATTTAAAGATGCACGAGCAATTTTTGAATGGTGTGAAACAAGTTTGTCTACATGATCAAGTCAGAACTTTACAATTATATGTTTCTTCTGGCTAGTTGAAGAGAAGAATATCCTTTAAATGTATGATTGTGATACAATCATTGGGTCAACTAAACAAAATTTATTTAGGAGTTCTAATTCTAACACTTGGACTATATGGACTTGGGAGCTTGCATGTTTTTGTCAATTTTGTGATGCAGGTGAATGTGAAGAATGCGAGAATATGGAATGGGTTGAATAATGGAAACATAAATCCTTAACACCTAGTGAGACACAAGATCAAGATGATATAATAAATGAATACCTAAATCATGCATTTGCATCAGAAGATTATGATCGTGTTTGAGACCTCATACAACATGGTAATTTAATTCAATTTATTGTAAAACTTTAAATTATGTTATTTATGTATGTCATATAATTTATTATTGTATTTGAATCAAAATTCTAAAAAGTTTTAATTGTACATGTACTTAATTTTTTTTGCAGGACATGTGTATGTTGTTGTTCCACCTGAGGATAATGAAGAGAAGACTGAGTATTGGCTAGCTCAATGTATAGAACCTAAGAAAAAATTGATATGTCATGAAGTAGATGATGATGGTTTTGAATATCCAATTGGGTTTGTTGTGGTTGTTGGTACATGGTTACGCAAATACCTAACAAGAAGGAATGGTTTACCAACTTTTAAAGACTACCAATCATAAAAGGAGATTATACACTATTCCCATTTGGTAGTGGCAACAAATATGAAATTGGAAAGATACAAAGGGAGACCCGCTAATAAAATATTATGGACACTTTGAATGGAAGAACATGAGGCAATCATAGATGCATTGAAAAAAAGAGAGGATGCTGATGGTACATTAAGTTGAATCAAATTTATACATGTAAGTTGTTATTAATTATCTTATTTTTATATGTAGTTCCACATGTAGATTTATTCTTTCAAGTCTCATATGTAGAGAAAATTACTTTGGTTTTCAGGGGTCAAGTACAAATGGACAATATAGATGACAGTCAACTTGTGCATTTTATAACTTTTGGCTAATCAAAGTTATAATACTAGGTGAGTGCAATTCATTTATTTAACTTTTGGATCCTAGATTTAAATTTGACATAAATGATAATTTGACTGTAAATGAGCTTTACATTTAAATACATATTTTCTAACATTTCAACATTCATTTTTATGATGTAGGACCTCTAGAAGAACATAGACATGAACGATTTATGCACTTCAATGCACACTTGTATTCACCTAATTTGGGTTTTATAAAACACACGAGTTCACTTTTATTCATCCAATTTTGTTTTAAATATAAGTTCAATGCATAGTTGTATAGTACTATATTCACTAATAGAAAATAATATAGTTATTTGTACATCCATATTTTATAGTTCAAATTAACATGTCATGGTTAGATAATTGCTTTTTTTTTTTATAGTTAATCTTGAAGTCAATATTAGTTACATCTATATTGTTTCATGTCAACTATATAATAAGTTATTTGATTAATGATAGTTATGAAATCAATTTCTCTTGTCACCACATGAAGAAATAGCTACTATTAATGATCAAATTACAATTGATATTTAGATAAACTCATATATTACATAAACTCATATTTCTAGATTCAAACCACTATTTGAAAAACCATGAAATAGGATTTAAAAAGTCCACGAATAAGATAAATAACATAATAAGTCCTTGAATAATATGTATCATAATATCCATCATATCAACTCATGATATATATAATCACACAACAAGTTCCTACTCTAACAACAAGTCCAAATAATATGATAACAAGTCCTGATAACACAAGTGCAAATAACATGATAATAAGTACCCATAACATGTATGAAACGTGCCATCATAAAATTTCCATCATATAATAACATAACAAGGTCTAACATGTGAAAAAAATAGTGAAATAATGTATGTAACATATATAATCTAACTCTTCTTTTCAAGCTGATCTGTAGTCCTCTTCACTCCACGTGAAAGTGACTGAGATGCACCATCATGTTGTATCTTCTCCTCAGTGCCCCCATCCTTCTGTACATTTTTAAAAGATCACATCATAATACTATGTGTGTTTAATTCAAATGACTTGCATAATTCACTTAAAAATTTATTAATATCAATGAACATTTAAAATTTTACAATGCCTCCATGCTCATTAATGCCCTTGGTGGGACAAGGAGGTCCTCTCTCAACAACATAAAAAGTGGATGTTGTCAAGTCCTGTAATAATAAACATTAAAAAGTTTTGATAATCTAGGTGTAAAAGACGGGTACACAATTGACATTGAAAAAATAATTTTAATCATGACCTCAAAGGACAATGTCGATGGTTGCATTTGTCTCAATTCTATAGTCATGCCAAGATTCATGGTGGTGTCAACCTGAACAACATATATAAAACATGGATCAAACTTATATATAAATAAATTTAAAGTATATAACTTGAATATAAATTTATGGAACAAAAGCATGTACATTAGATGTCTGACACATAGCCAATATCACTGATAAGTTAGGATGTAAATGTGATGCAACATGAGATAATAAAAATTCTAAAATTGCAAAAACATAAGCACGAATAAAATTTGTACATAAATTAGAAAGCATATAAACACTTAAAACTAATGAATGAAAATCATACTACAGGTATATGAGGGTGAGTCTTAGTGAATGGTAGGGCAGAGCATGAAGAATTGCCAACCTCGGTATTACATGAAGTACCCTACAAAATTGTAGAAAATATATCAAACACATTATCAATTCAAGTTTTAATTGTTTACTTTAAATGTACTTAATTGTATCTAGATCAAATTGCATACCATGAACAATTCACCGAGATCTCGAGGTGTGGAGATGATATGATGGTGATCGCTAAATGACCTAGTGTCAACCCTCCTTTGTTCACAAAAAAACCACATGTTATGGCTGATATGTGTATAAACATGGAATTTAATATTTCACTATAAATTATAATAAATTTTACCTCTACAAGATGATCATCATCCACACAGAGAAAATCAACAACAATGTGATCTCATCTCCAACATCACCATGTGTGCCACTGTCAACAACATCATATCCACCATGGGAAGGATCAACACCACTAGGATCACACTGGGGACCCCTAGATATATCCCCACACCTTGTGCAACCATGTACTATGGTAGGGGCAACCCTCATGTGGGTCAACTGCTCTAACAAATTTCCTGAAAGGGCACTCAATGAACTAAGAGATGACTCCACTTCTCAATGATGGATAGGTGCAGACACTACTAGAGAAGAAAGAGGAAGAAGAGGCTCATTACACACACTTTCTAGTTCTATCACTCAATTTTCCCCTTGCCCTATTATGTGGCATACCCTGACCAACCCCTTGGAATTATTTTATATCAAAGTAATTGGATTTATTACCCAATTCAAATTCAGCCCATAACTTTTTCAAAAAATATAGGGGGAACTCATGATTGGCGTGTGATGGATGTTCAAATACCATCCACCACTACAAAAATGATTAGATATCTACGGGCGATGATACCATCTAATAGAAATATGTGGCTTCTTGTAAAATATCTCCTCACCCATTTTAGGGTTCAAAAAATAATGTTTCATATCATTTTTCAGTAATTTTTAAATCATTGACCTCTTTATAAGAAAGGAAGTCAACATAATAGGTATGCATGGAGTCCCTCCATGACTGAAAACTATCCATCTCGGAGTCTAATGACTATACATAATCTAGAATGCCTTGCATGCTATCTGCAAGGCGTAGTAGCTGGGGAGGTGGATGAGGATCATGTCTAATGGTATTGATGTCTTGTATAATGGCCTGCACATTTCTCCTAAAATCTCTCTCAAATATGTGGGAGTAGGTGGCAGTGCCTGCTGACCTAAGAGATCATCAATGTCAAAATCATCCATGGATATAATATGCACATATATACAAACATGAAAATTTATAATTACTATATAATTTACATTTTACCTTATAAAGAAAGACTTATAATTAAATATAACATAATTTAGAAATTTAATTTTAAAAACACAATAGAGAGAGAGAGAAAGAGAGAGAGAGAGAGAGAGAGAGAGAGAGAGAGAGAGAGAGAGAGAGAGAGAGAGAGAGAGAGTTTATTGTTTATTTTCTGGACCCAGGGTTCTTTTTTCAGTTGTGTCTGGGTTTAAGTTTTTGTTTTCTACCTAAGGTTTTAATTTTTTTTTTTTTTTTAGTTTTCATGTTTTCTACAATAATTTACAAAGTAAATTAAAAATAAAAATAACTTTATTAAAAATAAAATATAATTTATTTATATGCTATTTAAAACAAAGTTGAAACTTTAAAATTACTTGTCTAACTATTTAAAAAATAATAAACTACAATTTATTTTTGGAAAAAAACAATAAGAGAGAGGGAGGGAGAGAGAGAGAGAGAGAGAGAGAGTTTATTATATGTTTTTTGCACCTAGGGTTTCTTGTTTCAGTTGTGTCTAGGTTTACATTTTTTGTTTTCTACCTAGGGTTTCTTGTTTCAGTTGTGTCCAGGTTTACGTTTTTGTTTTCTACCTAGGTCTTTAAGTTTTAATAGTTTTTTAGTTTTCTTGTTTTGTACGATAATTTACAAAGTAAATTAAAACTAAATATAACAAAATTAAATATAAAATATAATTTTTTATACGTTATTAGAAAAAAATTTGAAACTATAAAATTATTTGTCTAACTATTAAAAAATAACAATAAACTACAAATTTTGATGAAAAACATAATAAAAAAAAATAAAAATAAGAAAAAAGAATGGTACATACTTGGAATCAGGAAAACAATAGCTGAGGGGGTCAATGGTAGAACTCAAAATAGGCACCCATATGTTGAAAACCGTGATTGCATTTTGCAAGTTGTGAAAATGACTTGCAAGATGGTTAAAAAAAAAAAAAATTTGTGAAACACGCACCCATTTTTTAAAAATTGGGTGTCTTTTTAGCTCTGGGAACCTGAACCTAAACAAGCACCCATTCCTTAAATGAGTGCCCATTTTATATTTACGAATCGGGCATCTGAAACTTAATGGGCACCCATTTTAAAAAAAAATGAGTGCGTATTTCATCCGCCAAAAATTTTTGGCCGGGGAATTCTGTGGAATGGGCACCCAACTTGGTGCATTTACCCAAAGACACCATGGTTTGACATATTGAAAAACATATATCCATCCAACATAGAATTACATGGAGTAATCATAACAATGCCCAAAACTAGATCAGGTCATACAAGGATCTACATCTCGAAGTTCACAAGGTACAAAGCAAACGAGAAGGGAACTACATGCATCTCGTCAAACATCATCCTATGAAGAACACTCATCTATGGAAAGGAGATCAATATGTATATTGAATCGTTGGTTAGGTGAGCCTTATATTTTATTGATTTATTTCTATACTTGTTGAGGATATCCACATGTAATTAGAGGAATTATGTTGGTTCATGATTTTATTTTATTTATTTTTTATTTGTGGGATATTTTCATGAAGTCTTGGGGAAAAAAAGGTGTTTCAAGGTGTCTCTATTGGCATGTTCACTTGGGAAAGATCGATAGAAAACCTATGTTAATTGATCAATATGATGGTGATTGTAAAAAAATCCTCGACCTTTAACACATGAGTCTTAGGATGGATGCAAATATTCCTTGCCTACTATGTGTTTGATAGTGCAAAGGAAAAAACATTAGCATTGTGATGTCCCTGTTAGCATAATTTCTGCAAATTTTTAGCTGTGAAGGCTAAGGGTTGTCTTTCCCGCACTTTGGTGAAAATTCTTTGAATTTTGAATATTATAGCGACTGAGGCCTTCATTTTTTTAAATTCATGGTAATGTCTAAGTATTTTTTAAGTCACGTTGCAAGGTCACAAATGTTAAGTCATGTTAACTTTTTAGGTTGTGAGTTCACGCATAATGTAAAATCAAGCTTTATCACAAGGTCACGAGTCATCTTTTGTTAACTAATTTCTTGTCTTGAGCTTGCGAGCACTTTAATGTTTTAACCATTATTTCTAGGTCACAAGCTCTATTTTTTAAAGTTATTTTACCTTGCAAGTTGGCGATTGAAGAAAATGTTAGGCTATCGCAAGGTTGCAAGCGGTTGGTGGTTAATTCCTTTTAGCCCTTGAGTGTGCTATTGAAGAAAATTATTCAATTGTGTATTGTCATTGATGTTACACATGTATATAAACTTATGTAGTGATGTTACACAAATGTCTACATCCAGACCGAGCAAAATTGGTGAATGGAAAGAGTTTTTTGGTGTTGACCAAGATCAGTCAGGTATTGAAGATGTTTAGTGTTGACCGAGTCACTCGGGCATTTTAGTCATGGTAGGGTATTAAAGAAACTCAGTATTAACCAAGTTGATTATTCAGTGTCAGTAGACTAACAATGGTTTACATTATATAATTAATTGGTTATATGAGGCCGACTGAATTATTATTTATTACGTATTAGGAAGTAAATGTTACATCTTGAAGGAAGCAAGAAATGGAAAAACTTGATGCAAAAAGTGATGAAGGAATATTCCTAGGCTATCTTGTAAAATCAAAGCATACAAATGTCTGAATCTTACTACTCATAAAGTCATAGAAAGTATACATGTCAAGATTGATGAGTTTACAGAAAGATGTGAAGAGCAGAGTAGTAAAGAGACTGAAGACTACAGGAACTTTGTGTATCATGAACTTTATACTATGCCTATGACTTGAGCAATGGTGATTGGACAATAGAACTGTCAATCACTGAATATACTAACACAAACTGTGCAACCTGAGTTGTAGACCGTGCAACCCAAGCTACTGGTAGAAGAGAACAAATCACAAACAGAGGGAACCCAGTCTCAGATAAAGGGACCTGATTCACAGATAGAGGAACCCGAGTCACAAATAGTGGAAACTGAGCATTAGATAGAAGAACATGAAAGAATGTTTGAGAATGATAGACCTAGTGGATCAAGTCCAGAATCAAGACTGAAGGATCCAGTACTCTCCAAGTATGTTATAAGGCATCATGCACCTGAGAAAATAATTGGAGATTAGACAGAAGGTGTAATGACAAGGAACAATCTCAAAGGTACATGTTTACTTAGTGAATTTGAACCTAGAACTTTTAAAGATGCATTTAATGATGAAAGTTGGATAGAGGTAATGAATGAAGAAATTGAGCAGATTAAGAAGAACAAAACTTGGACTCTTGTGCTTAGGCCAAAGGACATGAATGTGATTGGAACCAAGTGGGTTTTTAGAAATAAGATGAATAAAAATGGTGAATTTTCTAGAAACAAGGCTAGACTAGTTTGTAAAGGATATTCTCAAGAAGAGGTATTGATTATGGAGAAACTTTTTCTCTTGTTGGAATACGTGAAGGAGTCAGAACTCTTCTGGCATATGTTGCACATAAAGGATACAAAGTATATCAAATGGATGTGAAATATTCATTTATGAATGGAGTCCTAGAAGAAGTATACATTGAGAAACCTGAAGGATTTGTTGATCCTAGTAGAAGGAATATGGTTTGTAAACTGCACAAAGCATTGTATGGACTGAAGCAAGCGCCCAAAGCCTGGTATGAAAGACTGCATGGTTACCTAGTAAGTATTGGATTTTAGAGAACTAATGATAATAGTAACTTGTGTTGGAAATTTGACTATACTAAAGTATATGAATCTATTTAGTTTTGTCATTATGGAAAAAAATTCATATGAAGTTTTGGAGTCCGCACACATTATCAGAAGATCAGAAATTGGCTAAGTACAGAAAATAGGACAGAGCAAGGAACAAACTGTTATAGTTTTGATTAGCATGTGTTAATTTGTTATCCAAATGATATGTGCCTTTGAAGATAAGATTATGAGTATTTTTACATGCTAAGTCTAAGAGATCATGATCAGATCTGCAAGTATGAAGAAGATATAGCTAGTTGAAGAGGTACAGCCAGTGAATGCCAAAACAGG
The DNA here is from genome assembly GCA_018584345.1 of Thuja plicata. Classification (NCBI taxonomy): domain Eukaryota; kingdom Viridiplantae; phylum Streptophyta; class Pinopsida; order Cupressales; family Cupressaceae; genus Thuja; species Thuja plicata. Next base: position 1,308,344 of record MU227320.1, on the reverse strand, counting down.
ATAGAGATCATGGAAAGAGCTGATAGAGATTTTTTTGGTGTGGAAGTTTCACTCATCCTAAAGAATTTCAACTTTATATTAGTCATTTTTAGTGACCTAAAAATCTATGGTTAAAAGTGCATGACTTGATTCATCCAGGATAATTAGTTAGAGCTATTTTGGTGAAGCGGACTGTGTGAAAAGATGTGTCTATTCGGTTTGAGTAAAGCAGTTATAATTAATGTTAAGCTGACTTAATGAAGGGTTGTGTGGTTATATAAGTGATCAATATAGATGGTAAAAGGTTTCCTAAAGTTGACATGTTCATGTCCTTTAGGGAAGTACTTATAGAAGGTCATTTGTGATGGGAAAAGTTGCAGAAGCCAGAGATAAGAAAAGCAGAGCAGAGTGTAAAAGCAGCAAAGATATATCTATCATATGTTGATGATATAGATATTGAAGTATAAGATTTTAGAGTGAAGATAAGATTTTTTTAGTTATTTAAAAGAGGTTAAAGCATCAGTGCACAAAAGGAACTAATCAAACAAGCAGTGTCACAGCAGCAGTTCACCTTGCAGATACAGTGTGTATCAAATATCCAAAAGGTTGTAGCCTTCACCATTTGGACAGTGAGTCCTTGGACAGTGAGTCCACCACCCCTAACAGGGTTGTTGTAAAAGAATCCTAATAGGGCCTGACCCTTAACAAGGTCACTGTACTTCATGTATTGTAAAGACAACTGCTAATAGGGTTAAGGATCTTCTAACAAGGATCATAAGACACTAGTACAAAATATTTGTGGGTACTAATTCCCACCAGGGTTTTCACCTACATTGGGTTTCCCCATAATCATATATGGTGTTATTTTTTGTGTATATTTATCTTACTTGCATTGATATTCAAGTTCAGTACATAAGCATTAAGTAAAGATTCAGATAATAAGAAAAAGTATTAATTGATAGATCACTGATTCACCCCCCCCTCTCAGTGATCCTAATCCTAACAAATTGTACATCAAAGAAGGACCACATAACAAAATATTGTTAGTAGAGATATTTTTTGATGACATATTATTCACTAGATATGATGACTTATGCAAAGCATTCTCTATAGCTATGAGTAAAGAGTTTGATATATCTATGTTTGGTGACATCAAATTCTTTGTTGGGTTACAAGTAAATCAAATGAAGGATGATATCTACATTACTCAATCAAAATATATCAACGAGATACTTAAGAAATTTGGAATGAAAGATTCCAAACCAGTTGGAACACCCATGTGTATTGGAAAAAAATTATCTAAGGATGATGATTCAAAGGAGGTAGATTAGACCAAATACACATCCATGATTGGAAAATTGCAATATGTTGTTCACACCAGACCTGATATTGCATTGGAAGTTGGTATTGTTGCAATATTTTCAGCTAATCCTAGAGACAATCAACTAATGGTAATCAAAATAATTTTGAGATATCTGAAGGGTACTGAAGACTATGGTTTATGGTATAAGAAAGGTGGGAACTTTAATTTAAAGACATTCAGTGATGCTGATTGGGCTGGAAGTGTTGATGATAGGAAAAGCACCAGTGGTGGAGCTTTCTTTCTTCAAAAGAGGATAGTGTCTTGGACTAGAAAGAAACAAAATTTTATCTCTCAGTCTACAGCAGAGGCAGAATATATTTCTACAATAGTGAACTGTTCAAACATCATATGGTTCAAGCAGTTGTTGTCAAGAATGAAGGAAGAAGTAAAAGAACCAGTTATTATCTACTATGACAACACCAGTGCCATTAAAATTTCAAAGAATCCTATGATGCACACCAAAACAAAGCATATAACAATAAAGTATCATTTCTTGAGGGAATTGGTACATGATAAAGAATTAAGGTTGGAATATGTGAGTACTAAAGAACAAGTTGCAGACATATTCACCAAAACTTTACCTAAGGATGCATTTTTGTATCTTAGAGGAAAGATAGGGGTGCTTCCCCTAACTGAATCTCACTAAAATATAGTTTAGTGATGCATCAAACCAAGCCATAGTGAAGATATATTAGTTGATGCAGGTACTTCAAAGCCCATTGCAAATGAATTAGTACATTCAGGTACATTACAACTTCAAAGAGAAATAGTATTGACTATTGGTATTGATATTTAGTATTTGTGGAGATGGAGTCTTTGGCATCTATTGTCAAAGAGGGAGAATGTGATATAATACAAAATAAATTAATCAAGAGATAGAGTTTGATGTCAGAGGGATAAATCTTATCAAGAGACAAAGTTTGATGAAAGAGGGAGTTTTTGGATGAGAATCAGAATGAAGCTAAAGACATTAAAGAAAGTTTTATGTTTCTCTACAATTCTTTGTATTATGACATGTTGTGTTGCCATCAATTCCAAAGAGGGAGATTGTTGAAGACAATTATTCAATTGTGTATTGTCATTGATGTTACACATGTATATACACTTATGTAGTGATGTTACACAAATGTCTACATCTAGACCGAGCACAGTTGGTGAATGGAAAGAGTTTTTTAGTGTTGACCAAGATCAGTCAGGTATTGAAGATGTTCAGTGTTGACCAATTCACTTGGGTATTTTAGTCATGGTCGGGCATTAAAGAAACTCAGTATTAACTGAGTTCATTATTTAGTGTTAGCCGACTAATAGTGGTTTACATTCTATAATTAATTGGTTATATGAGGCCAACTGAATTGTGATTTATTACTTATTTATAAGTATATTCAAGCCAACTTGACTAGGCTTATCATATATATGAAAGGTCAATTTTGGATTGAATGAGAGATTCTATGAAAATTTGAAGACAAGAAGAAGTGTGGAATTCTATGATATGAAGAGTGAAGGTGAAATTAGATGGGATTTTGATTGAGTACAGAACACTTGGAGCTGCAATAGAATATTTGATCAACAATGATCTAGTTATAATTAGAACAAAGATCTAAATCAAAAAAGACAGTTGCTTACGCATACAGGTCAATTCATTGTTACTTTCTAACAATTGTAGCAGTGATCTCAAATCTCTTAACATAATAGACTTAATAGTATTTTCGTAAATCCTCTCACAAGGTAGCATTTATATGTCTAAGTGTTGAACACCTTTAGCAAGGCCACTCCTCATAGGGTGATTTAAATCCTCTAACAGGTTCACACCTAACAATGTGTTTTTGTAACCTTCAATAGGGTTGGCTCCTAACAGGGCTCACTTTATAAGAGTGAAAAATAGTAACTAGTTACATTGGTGGTTTTTCCCATATTGGGTTTCCACATTAAATCTTGGTGTCACCTGTGTATATGTTATTTTTTTCATGCTTTATGTTTCTACACTTAATCACTAAAGTATAATTGCATTGGATATCATAAAGATTTCTTTGACACCTGAGTTACATAAGAATATCTTAATTGACCGAGTAACAATGTTATATTGTTTAAGACGTCTAAGGGACAAGGGATTTGTTTTGGAGTAATCGATTCACCCCTCCCCTCTTAGTTACTTATCTCATTTATAACATGTGTGACATGGTTATTATGGATGTTTATTTGGTCTTATCACCTACTCGCTGGTTTGGTTGATGTTTAGAATTTTAGGTTGCAAGTAGGTGACGGTTTAAATTTTAGTCAATTTTTAGTTATTGTATGTTTGCAAGTATTACTTGTTCTATAACAATTTTATGTTGCGAGCTCATGATAAAGGTTAAAATGGTTGGAAATATTGATTGGTCACATGCCTATAAGGGTTTGAGTCAATTTCAATTTTTACTTGTGAGCTCACAATGAGGATCTGTTCAGATGGGGATCAACTATCGTCGCATGCTCGCTAATGAAGAAAGAATATTCCATATACTCTAGCAAGGCTTTGAATGAAGAGCTTGATGAAGATCAATGGTTCTCTCTAGCTCACAAGATGTTGAAAGATTTGAAAAGGGATGCGACAAGCTCATGAGTAAAGAGAAATAGTTAGCAGTGTCTCTTATCATGAAGGAAGTAAAGCTTGCTATACTACAAGCTTTCTATAGGTTTCCACATGTCCATTGACACTTTTTTGACTTGCTAGACGTAAAAACTGAAGGGAAGATTGAGTGTAGAGAAATTAGGTAATGACATGTGGAATCTTTCTCCCAGGCATTATAAAATTTGAATGATAATCAAATAGGAAAGCTATTCAAATTTTTTTTGCACCAACACTCAAAGAAGGAATAAATGGAAACTAGTCGCAGTCGCTGAAGGCCATTCGTGCATGCGTGAGAAGTTATGGTGAGTTGAAAATGGTCAGTTTGTGATAAATTGCATGATTAAGCTCAGATTTGGTGAAATTGATTTCTTCTTCCAAGGGATTTTGAACATTGTAGCAGAGATTGTGGTCTGATCTTCATTTGCGGCTTTCTATCAATTCAATAAAGGTAGCCATCTTCAAGCTTTAGGATGAGGAAGGCAATGTCCAGTGGAGGTTCTAAGGATTTTGGTAAAAAATGGTGGTGGTAAAGAAGTATGTCGATGAATTTGGAGACCTGTTACCAGGTACTTTAAATGATTTGAGTACTAATTTGATGAAATGGAATGACTCATGGTGCAAGTGCATAAATACAACCACTCTCAATCATTCTAGTGATTCTCTTTTCCATTACTTCTAGAATAATAGGGTTAAGCTAGTTCCAATGAGTAACCCATGGAGTATGAATATTGAAAAATTAATTGTGCTTGATGTCTATGTTGATGTTGATTTGATTAAGGAATTAGCAAGGTAGTATTTTTTTGTGTCTAGGGTGATTAGGAGAAAGAAAAAATTGCCCTAGTTTCCATGGATAGACGCAGTTTTGTAGAGGCCTTTAAGATTTATGGTGCCATCTGCACAAATATTGATTTGGAATAGATAAAAAGTGACTATGAAAGGTGTGATAAAGTGATCAAACAAAATGAAATGCATAGATATATTCCTAGGGTAGATGAAAGGTTGGTTAAGATTCCTGACAATTTGAAACCACCATTTGATATCTACAATCTATGGGTTGTGTAGGGTTCTGGGATTTGATGGAGATACAACAGTGATAATATATTTTCTGATGACAAAAGTGGATATCCAACATCCAGAGGTGAATACAAAATATGATTATGTTGGTTATGTGGTGGAGTGCATACACAGTTCCCTGGTGGAAATTCAAGGTGGTGCTCATATTCCTACTTTTAAGCACTATTCAATCTTAATGTTTCTAATTCTGTTCTACAATGAAAAATTTATGGATAAGGAGTTAGAGTTGTTTAAATAAGATTTTGGAGTAGAGATGCCTTTGTAGAGGTGGAATAAAGTATGGGACATAAAATATCCTCAATCCTCTTTTATTTTCTTTGAGAATTGGATTGCCACTCCAATCTTGGATATGCTAGGGGTTGATAGGGAGAGGTTATCCATTGATGTGAGGAATATTTTGAAACCTTGGAATTTTGTCCCAAAATGGCCAATTACTCACAATTGGTGAGATTTATTTTTGTTTGAAAACTTTACCACAATCAGGGTCTATGGGTGTTCTCACTCCCCTCATGTTCTACCAAAATTTGTACCTATCAGGATTGCTTTCATGGAATTCATCTAGAACTTAACTCTGATTGATAAGGAGTATCTAGAGGGACACAAGAAAGGTACATTTATCCCTAGGATTTGGGTAGTGTCTAAATTCTCAACTGGTAAGAAGACCTTTGATGAGGTCAATAGTTTTCTAAAGCAATACAAATTGGTTAATAATGTCTCTAGATTTTGTGACTTGGAGGGTTTTCTTAAAATTGCATTGAAGACCATGACTCCCTAGGTTATTGTAAGAGATCACGAGCCCTTGTATGATGAGGATGTGGTAAGAAGCTTTCTTAAGAGAAATGATGTCCAAGAAAGAAAAAGGAAGTGGAAGGACCTAATGAGAGCACATGAAGAATGGAAAGAATCAGATCCTATCTTCTCTCATTTCTTCCCTAATACTCTATATTTCCAAAGAATTGAGAAGATGCTTGGTCTATATGAGACCTTAATGGAACAAGTACCATAGTTCCATAATGAGGGTTCCCAACAACAAGAATCTCAGTGTACACAAGGCATGGATGGGAAAAGGTCTTTAGAATATTTGGAAGAATATGTGGAGAGTGGTGATGAAGTAGTATCCACCAAACAACCACCACCAAAAAAGAAAAAGAATAAAGAAACAATTTTAGTTGGGAAGAGAGATCCAACAAGAGCTATGGTCACAAAATGAGGCACATATTTTAGAAATATCAGAGCACAACTAAGGGAAGTCAGACAAGATGAAGAGAAAGTTGAAAATGAAATGTCACTTTCCATAGGACTCAATGAAAGGGTTATGATGTCTAATGAGTTCATGAAGGATGATGATTTTATCAAATCCAGTGAATTCTAAAATTTCTTGATCAAAATGAAAAAATGATTCGAGTCAAAACCTAGTTTCAGAGGAAGTTGGTGAACAAAGAAATGAAGATATTGTAAAAACTCTTCAAGAATATGATCTAGATAGTGAATTGATCACTGTGGAGCAGGAAAGAGAACTGGTAAAGAATAGTGGAATGCTATTAATGCTTGATTGGGACATACAATCTACCTTCATCATTGATCAAATCAAGAAATAGGAAAACACCATGTTCAAGTCTGAGTTTGAGATTGATGATGTGCTGAGAGGATTAGGCTTTGATCCTAAGTCAAAGACCTTAGCTATTTGGTCCTTGGATGCTCCTACACAAAAACCACATGTGTTGACCATAAAAGAGGAAAGGAAGGTAGATAAAATGAATTGAAATTTTTAGAACACTAGGGATATAGAGATTTCTCATTTGATGACCCAAGTCTCATTTATGAATTTGGAAAAGATAGACGATCTGTATAAAAGATATGAGAAAACCTTGAATCAAATGATTGGCTTGGAAAAGAAATATGAGGAAGTAATCATCAAGAACAACACTTTGGAAGAGAAGTTAGAAGAACTCAAACATAAACATGTAAATGAGCCCCCTAAAGTGCTGTCAATAGATAAAGTCGATGCATCTACAAAGACTCAGGGTGATGAAACACTTGTGGAGGGTAAAACAAGGAAAACAAAGGAGGAAAAAAATGCCAAGGCCATTTCTATTATTATGGAATTATTGAAGCATAGAGTTGATGTGTTGAAGGGGAAAGAATTAGTAGTGCATGAATTGTACAATTCATTGAAAGATGCAAGAAATTTGGCCTCTGATGCTATATCATTCCTTGGGCCTATGTTCAATTTGTGGTCAGGTAGGAGAAAATTAATGGACAAAATGAACACTACTATATTGTACATTGATGAATTCCCACCAAATATTACTGAGCCTAACCAGATGGTAGAGGAAGTAAATATGTCACGCCATTTTTTAGCAGGTAATATGTTTTGATTAAAAAATAGTTGCACTTATTTGGGAAGGGATAAAATGCATTGATCCCATCAATTTATGAGGATGACAATGAAATGAAGGACTATTCTATTTGAGAGGGAGAATTTGATTCTATGTAGAAAAATGATGATATAAATGAACACATGGATAAATAGATTGATACTAATTACTTCAATGGTTTGATGAATTTTCTAATAAAATTTGAAGTTGATTTGGTTAAGTTTATTATCGATGCCGAAGCAGTCATAGATGCCAGGTGGACATATTTTATTGCAAAGCTGGAACAAGAAAAAAGAATTTGATTTCCCAAATGAAAAGGATATTAATAGATGGGATGTTGTGTTAAAGAAGAAATAAAATTCTTGTTGCTGCAATAACCTATTTTTCTCATCACTATTTAATCATTGCATACTTTTATCTTTCTTTTGTCTTGTGAAGGTTGTTGTTAAAAAGATCAAATTCCTCAAAAATAGTCTGAAGCTTGTTGCATCCTTGTCATATAAAATTATTCCAAGACTATTTCCATAGGGGGAGATAGCCACATTTTTTGAATCGATAAGATTGTAATTCTGGTATTAGACCAAGATTTTGAATATATGTTTTTAAGCTTATTTTAAATGTATTGAATATTTGATATCAATCATATAAATTCATAGGCAGATTGGAAGTTCCAAATATGATAGTTTGAGTAAGATTTGAAGTTTATTAAAAATTTGATGATTACATCTATAGTATAAATGTGGAATGATATGTAAGGCATATTCATTTTCTGCAAAAGGCCTGCAAGTGTACTTTAAGTGAGTGTTTTTGTTAAGGATTTTGTATATTTGAGGTGACTCCAAGCCCTAGGATAAGGTACTAGTCTTTTATTTGAATGGAGTGTGTGGCTATCATAATTCAATTAATACTTTGTTAATTTGATATGTCTTTTTATCAAACCAATAAATTACAGAACAAGTGTTTTGTACAATCCACTACCTACTTGGTTATTACTTTGTGTGAGTCAATAAAGTGGAAAATAGGTAAACCCGCCTGAGTCCATGGAACTCAAAGTGAACAAGGTATAAATACCTTTTTACTGTTCTTATTTTTCTTTCTTGGTCAATGTTTTGGAAAATAATAGAGCATACTTGTTGACAAGTGATATGACTCAGTAAGAAAATATAACAAATAGAAAATGGCGACTCTACTGGGGAATGAGAGGAAAGTTTGCACTTAAATTTTTCCTTGAACCTCTCATTTGTTACTTATAATATCTTTGATACCCAGTTTAAAATTACAGTTACATGTTTCCCTCTCATTAGTTTTGTTTTGAATGTGTTCAAAGTGAAGTCTCAAGTATATTCCCAAGATATTTTGGATGGTGGCTCTAAGTTTTGGTTTTCTAGTGTTTTGTTGAAATCAATGACAGTTCAATTTTAGTGAGAATTTTATTTTGAGTAAGATGAGAAATACTAGGGCATACATGAAGGAACACCCCAAAACCATGTTAGAGAGTGAACTCCCAAAAGCTCCTTGAAGAAATTTGTCCAAAAATGGAGAGTCTACTAATCCTTCTTCATGGAGACCTAGATCCTCAGGTCCTAGTTAGCCTTTAAGTACTATCCCAGAGAAAATTTCTACTTCTTCCATGAGATTTGAGTCAGATAGTCTAGGGTATTTTGACAATTTATTTTCTACCCTTTTACAAAAAATATACCTCAGTAGAAGGGGGTAACCCAGGTTAAATATGAGATAGAAAATCAAAGAAAAGATAAAGTTAGGGATTCTCAACCTGGGCATTTTTCAAACAGGGGTAATTATTCTTCAATTTTAGTAGATATAACTTATGTGAGAGCTGAGAACCAAGGAGATATAAATTTGATCAATTTAGATGATTCCTCAGGTTTTGAGATTACTTTACCTGACCCTGAGGAACCTTTCAGAGATATTGACGTTCTAAAAACAGAACTAAAGGAACAAATGGTTCTCAGACAAATAAGAGAAAATGAAAAAGAAGAGGATATCATAAATCACCTTGTTGAGAGGAAGATTTACAAAAAAATAATTTCTCAACTCAAAATGGTAAATCAAGGATAAAAAGGATTGAATAAAGAATTTTTTGGTGATATGGGTGCCTTGAGGGAAGAATGCCAAGAGAGAGAGAGCGATTGTTAAAGAAGGATGATATTGAAGGTGAAGGTTTTGTGCTATGAAATATTTTTACTTGGGAGAATGAGAAACCTTTTAAGGATCAAGTTTCTCTACAAGACCCACCAATGACTAATGTAAGTAAAACAATTTTAGATAAAGGAAAAAAAAAGGTTATTAGAATATATATTGATGAGCCCAAGAATAGAGATGAAGCATCTTAGAACATTTCTTTTCTTGATATTGAGCTTGAAAGAGCTAGAAAGGTAAATGAATATATTTACAAGGAGTTGGAGAAAGCTAAATTGGAAGTTGCTGCTGCAGAAATGAAAAGGAAGATTTCTTTCTTGAACTCTTCTACACACACTTATCTAGCTAATACTACCTCTACAACTGCTCAAGGAAACTCTAGATTTGGTCCTAAAATTCAGACAACAAATACTAGTACAAATGTCCAAGGGTTGGAAATAATCCAAGGTTTTTCAACACATCTAAGTGGAAGTGGAATTGAAGGCGGTGCTAGTCACCAAAACTTAGGTGCTGGTAGAAGTAGTCAAAATCCTGGTGGTGGTTTTCAGAGTAGACCCATCCATTTGGAAAGATATAGGCAACTATTTTTTGATGGTATTATAGGCCAACCAAATGTTGTCCCCAATGAAGTTAGAGACAAGATCACCAAGTTTAGTGGGAATAATGAAATAATGGGCGTGAAACATATAAACGTTTTCACTGATAAAATGAATGAATATGAGATAGAGCATGAAGATGCAATCATGAAGTTATTTGTATAGTCTTTAAATGAGGAGGCCAGGGATTGGTACCGGGGTTTGCTCGATAAAAATATTTTCTCATGGGATGAGTTTGTGAAGTGTTTTAAAGAACAATATTGTGACAAAATAAACTCTAGTTTCATGTTAAATGAGTTCAAAAATTTAAAGAAGTTTCCAAATGAGTTCATAGTTGATTTCAACACTAGATTTCAGAAGACTATGTATAAATTGTTCCAAGAGTTAAGGTTGGATGAGCATGTGTGTCTTACCATATATTGTAATGCTCTTGATGTAAAGATGACTTACTTATTGAGAGATAAGGAACCTCATACATTGGGAGATGCTTATAAAATGTCAATCAACATTGAAATTAATAGAAGATCCTTAGGAAAACTTGGAAAAAAAGAGGATGGTAGGCTCTAGAAAGAATCCAAGGGAAAATCCAGCAAGATTCTTAAAGAGGAAGACAAAGTGGACAAGTTGGTAAATGCTATGAAATACCTTAATTCCAAGGTAGATAAGAATGAAAGGAGTTTTCAAAAAATAGACTCAAAGGTAGGATAGGCCTTTTAGGTTGTAGGAAACACCTTACAAAAATAATTGGAAATATTGTAAGCTTGTACCAGAAAATCCAAATGATACAAACAACAAGGAAACTCCTGACCCATTGAAGAGAAATAATTCTCATAATGTGGAAATTAATCCTCGGTGTGTAGCTTGCAATATTCCACATTCTCCTTTCCAATGTGTTATGGACCAAACCCTGGCATAATAAATAGGAGATGATGAAGAACAAGGTAGCCAGGGTGAGGAAAAACCTTCAATAAATATGTGCATGATCTCTGATAAAGATGAATATAATGATTTAGAGGATGATTCAACATAAAATATGCATTACACAATTAATTTTACAAAAATAAAGAGGAACATGTTCAGCTCCGGAGACCTAGTGATGAAGAAGTGAGGTCTCTCACTATTGTTGCAATAGCCCAGGCTAGGAGTACCTATAATCCAAGGAATAGAAAAGTTGATCAAGATCAAGTTATGCCTGGTTCAATTCTTATTAAAGAGAGTTCCCCTAAAATCTCTACTCAGGGTGTGGATAAGAGTAATACCAAAGAAAATAAAATGAAGAAAAGGGAATCTAAAGGAAGTCATGGCAGTGCAAGCACAACTATCCATGTTCCTAATCAGAAGGAAAGTCAACCTAAGGATAACAAAGGTAAATTTTCTTCTGAAGCTGCTATAATTTTTTCAACATTTGATATGAAACATGCTTTATCCCAAATAAAGGTTTCAATACCATTAATTGAGATGCTGAAGATAAAAGAACATAAGGAAGCTGCATTCTCATTACTTTCAACTATACCTCATATAGCTGATTATTTTACACAAAGTACCAAATTAAAGGGAAATCATGAAGAGTAGGATATGCCCTAGATATTTTTTGGAAACATAATTAGTCAAGATCCTTCTCAGGTGGATCCCTTTTATGTAACTTTTCTTGTAAATAACATGTTGATAAAAAACTTTATGATTGATTTTGGGGCTGTAGAAAATGTGATGCCTTATGGTGTTATAAAAGAGTTGGGTATGAGAGTAGACACTTATTTTGGAAGGTTCTATTATATGGACACCAGAGAGGTCCCTGTGGTTGGAACCTTTAAGGATTTTGAAGTCAAGATTGTTGCATTCCCCAAGGCTACTTTAAAAATGGATATTGTTGTGGTTGATACACAAGCTCATTATGGGATGTTGATATCAAGATATTGGGCTATAGAAGTTGGAGGCCATTTCCAATTAGATTTTTATTATGCTACCATTCCTATAAATGGGAGTGAATTTAAGTTATACTAAGAGCCACGTGCTCCAGTGTTGGTTGAGAAAGTTGACCCAAAGAAACTGAACTGTTTTATGGATGTAGATATGGAAAATTTCAGAATTGAACAAGTTCAGTTCCAATTATAGAACATATGTCCACTCATAGAAGAATTGCAATCACAACAACATAAACTTTGGAAAATGTACTTTGATGGAGCCTTCTCTAAAGAAGTGTCAGAGCTGGTGTGATATTTATTTCACCTTCAGGTACTAATTTTAAGAACTCATTTTTATTAGCTTTCCAATGCACAAATAATACAATTGAGCATGAAGCATTGTTTTTGGGCTTAGAAATTGCAATAAAATATTGTATTAAGTTATTAAGGGTCTTTGGGGATTCAGAGTTAGTAGCCTCTCAAGTTAGATCTAAGTATGCTTCTAAGAATGATAGATTGAGACAATATAAGCATGTTGTTTGGGACAAGATTGAATTATTTGATGCATTTTCCTTTGAATGGGTAGAGAGATCAAATAAAATCATGGCTGAATTCTTGGCTAATGTTGCTATGAAAAATGATGATATAAAATTAGATCAAATTTTTACCATAGAGACTAAGATCGGGCCTACTATCCCTTATAATGTATATAACTAGAAAGTTTTTGAAAATGACAATGGAATTCTCACTTTCATTCAATTTTTAGATAATTATGAAGGTCATAAAATTGACCATGATGCCTTAGTGGAAGTTACTGATGACACAAAAACAATATTTGGAAATGAAATTGTCCAGTTGCAAACAAATGAGATCCCTAGGGGCTTGGTTGAATTGGAGGGAATGTTTAGGGATAATGAAATTCATTTGTACAAAAAATCTTCAGCTAAAATGGAGGAATTGGAAGAGATAAATTTAGGGTCTGAATCAACCCCTAAGCTAGTATATATTGGAAAAAAGTTAGCCCCTCATATAAGAACCAATTTGATTAATCTGTTAAAAAGATACAAGCATGTTTTTGATTGGTCCTATGAGGATCTTAAGGATTATAGGGAAGATCTATTCCAACATGAAATTCCTCTAATATCTGATGTCGAGCCCTTTAGGAAAAAACATAGACTAATTAATCCCTTACTAGCTCTAAAAATGCAACAAGAACTAATGAAGCTTAGGGATGATGGGATAATTAAACCAATAAGACATTCATCTTGGGTATCCAATTTAGTGTCACTCAGGAATAAGAATGTTTACATTAGGTTATGTTTTTATTTCATAAACCTAAATGTAGCATATCTGAAAATAACTATTCTTTACCAAATATGGAAGCCATGCTGCAAAGGGTTACATGTGATATGTTATCAATGATGGATAGATTTTTTTGGTTACAATTAAGTATTGGTTAATGAATATGAATAGTTCTAGACAAATTTAACTACTCCATGGGGTTCCTATGTGTATGTGAGAATGCATTTTGGCCTTATAAATGCAGGGGCAACTTTTCAAAGAGCAATGGATGTAGCTTTCAAGGAATTCATTAATGTAATTATGGTAATATATCAAGATGATCTGACTGTGTAATCAAAAAGGGATGAGGAACATTGTGGATATTTAGAAATTATATTTAGTAAGACTTTGTAATATGGAGTGTTACTAAACCCAAAGAAGTGACAATTTGTTGTAACAGAGGGTAAATTATTAGGGCACATGGTGTCAAAGGAGGGAGATAGCCACAATTTTTGAATTCATATGATTGTAACTTTGGTATTAGACCAATATTTTGAATAGATGTTTTGAAGATTATTTTAAATATAATGAATATTTGATATCAATACAAATACAAATTCATAGGAAAATTTGAAGTTACAAATATGATTATCTTAGTTCTAAATTTCAAATTTTGTTTGAATTGAATAGTTAAGGACTTTTCAATTTATCATTCTGTAAGGCAGATTGTGAGATTGTTTTAGGTTTTCTTTCAAGGAGAGAATTAATTTCCTTAGAATAGATTCAGTAAGACTTAAAGTTTCTTACAAATTTTGTGATTCCATCTATAGTGTAAATGTGGAATGATATGTAAGGCATATTCATTTTTTGCAAAAGGTCTGCAAGTGTACTTTAAGTGAGTGTTGTTAAAGATTTTGTATATTTGAGGTGACTCCAAGCCCTAGGATAAGGCACTGGTATTTTATCTTAATGGAGTGTGTGACTATCATAATTCAATAAATACTTTGTTAATTTTATATGTTTTGTTTTATCAAACCAATAAATTATAGAACAAGTGTTTTGTAAAATCCACTACCTGCTTGGTTATTACTCTGTGTGAGTCAATAAAATAGAAAATAGGTAAACCCGCCCGAGTCTATGGAACTCAAAGTGAAGAAGGTAGAAATACCTTGTTACTTTTGTTATTTTTCTTTCTTGGCCAGTGTTTGGGAAAATAATAGAAATAAATAAATAAATGATAATAAACCAAACTTATAATTATAAAATAGATAAATAATGATATTAAAATATAAGCACACAATTAATAAAATTAAAATATACAAAATAATAAACTATAATATAATAGTAATATGATTAAAATATTTTAAATGTAAAAAGTTAAATAAATAAATAATAATAAAATATAATAATTATATACTATTTGTTTGACCAATAAATTAGAGAAAGCTATAATTGTTTCAATAAAGATTAAGATAACTAAATGAAATGATATATATCTATAATTACAAGTAGTGGTTGGGCATGGAGTTCAAAGACAATAACTTACATATCATCGTATTAGGAGATGATAAGAAGAATGAAGGGATCGTATAAGAGGAATGAGGGAATCCATCACGGGAATCTCCTTGACTACAAATGGCCATGTTGGCACACCACTATGAAGAGGGAATAGAAAAATCAAATTTGTTCTTAATTCTGATGAGATACAATCCGCTAAACATATCAATAGAAAAACATCAATCACTCATATTATTTAATAATTAGCAATCGCACCTTGGTGTGCAATGGGTACGTTGAAGAGGTGTGGAAGGTCAATTTGGAAATAAAATGGATCTATTTTTTACATATATTGGTGCAATAATTGAGTTCAATTGGTAGACCATTTAGAAAATGATGTTTGTGCAAAAAGGTATCAATAGAGAAATAATGGTTTGAAATCAATGATGCATACTCTTACGTGAATAAAAATATAATTGAAAGAGAACCTTTGAATGAGAAAGATAATCGAATTCAAAACTCCATTGCCAATAGATCTTGTTATGTTAGAGAGATGGATAGAAAGGGCACAAGAAAGAGAGGGATGTAACATCGAACAAAAGGATTAAACATAAAAAAAAATCCCCTTCCATGATGTTATGGTAGATTTCATATCGTATTAGAGAGCTCCTATTTGGCACAATTTATAGAAGATAGGAAAATATTTTTGTGGGCCAACTTTATACATGTTGATTTCCATTTGCTTGAAATTTTTTAGGGACTTCTCAACAGATCCATTTTGTGCATATTTTATGATCGTAGAAAGCCACGACAAGACATCTATACCAAACAATTTGCTTGTACATAGACTGATAACTTTAACTAAAATAAATATTCAATTCTCATTTCTACTTTTGGATAAGATTATATGTAATTATTTTGCATCAACATTTTGGATCACACTCTAACATATTGATGCAAAAAATTACACACAATCTTATTAGAACCACCGACAAGAATTGAAGTTCATGTATTGTGGAAATCTACTATCATTTAAATAAACATTATTTGTTTACTTACAAAACAATATTAAATTAATGTATAAATTATAATAAAATATTAAATATATTTATTATCAATTTGTAGGTCATTTAATAAGCATGTTGAGATGTCATTTGTAGGCCATTTAATCAGCTCAAGATGAAAATAGAGATGTAGATGGCGAGATGAAAAGAGAGATAAATTATATTATTATATAAATTAAAATTAAATTTATTTAATATAATTATTTCATAATAAGTGAAATTTTAATAAGACCAAGAATTATACAGTCAATTAAATTATAAAAAATTCTAATTATTATTTGTAATCACATTAAAAATACATAAATAAACAAAGTAAATTTGAACCTAAATCTTAATTGAAAATTAAAATATAATAAAGTAAATGAAAAATCAAAATATATCAAAATTCAAATATTTTTATATATATTAAGGATAGTTCAAAGAAGCTCAAAACATCAAAGCATAGATATTTTGTCTTTGTTTAGTAAAAGTACTGATCACCAATCTGTATTAGGCCTAACACTAGCAACCAATACTATGGCAATGCCATATATTTATCCTTATACATTGCTTCACATAAAAGAAAATGCATTGTGAGTTTTATAGACATAACACCATAAATAGAAGAGGAACAAGATCTGAATAGTATGTCATGGGTCCCATGACCCAATGATGTTGTTTGTGCAATCTCAAAAGCTCTGAGAGGAGGGTCAACAACCTGAGGAACTTCTACCGCTACCTCCCAACTAGGAGCATCAGGTCTATGAGAGGCCATAATCTTTTTATTCTCTTTATCAATGCTGATTCCTTTGTCTTTAGCCAAGTATTTAAGCATATACTGCTCTTTTGGATCAAGCATCTCGTTGTATGTGTTGAAGTAATGAGTTGATATGATGTCAACTTTGTATATGATAAGGGTGCCCTCATGGAGTAGAATCATGAATATGCTTTTGGGAATCTATAGTATGACAGATACCTGTGACATGATAAAATAATGGGTGAGTTTTTTTATTAAACTTAGTAATTACCTTCTTCGTCCCTTGGAACACTTTATCATTTCTCTATTTTCAGAGGAACCAAAGGACCTCAGCTGTAAAAGAAGACCAAAACTTGTCAAGTTTAGCATCAAACACATACACATAACCAGAAAGGATTTCAATCCAAGTAAATCGAGGACAAGAATTACAAGAAATAGAACATCCAAAGGACAATGACCAAACAAGACAAGAAAAAATTTGATTAAAGAAGAGATCATCAATAGTTTCAAGGACAAGACACAAAGGACAAAACAGAGGTGCAATACCCATTTTGGATAAAAAGAGACCTAAATTTTTTTTTTTGAGTAAAACAAGCTACCTAAAAGAAGGTCTATTTAGGTTCATAGGGTTGGTACCAAAACAAGTCAAGAATGAAGTGCCATTTGGAGTTTGGCCACTCAAGGCCCCATAAGAGATTTTGAGCATAAATGAGAATTAATGAATCATCTTTAAGAATGTTATAATTATGACTAGTAGAGACATCCATTAGAGAAGAAACATCTTTCTATTTAATCAAATTGACAAACTCATCTTTCTGAACCATTCTACCTGGAAATAAAGTGCCATGAACCTTGACAATGAAGGTGTATTTTTTTTTCTGAGAGTAGGGAATTCCAAATTTATTTTCAATCTCCTCCCAAGTCTCTATCCTATTGTAAATCAGAATGTCCTATATATATGAGAGATCCCCCTTTTATTCCACTGTTTAGTAGAGTAGCTCTGAGTAAGTGCCAGTGGTTTGTTATTAAGATAAATTACCCAACATATAGATCTATCAAAAATAGAAAAGGAGGGAGGGCCTCCCACGACGCCTTTGGAACATAATAATCTATGAATCTCAGTCCATTCCTTCCATAGAGAGGAAACTATAGTGGATCCAAATATTTTCAAATCAAAGTCACCCATAATAATATCACAAAGAGAGAGGTTTTTCAAAATTTGCCCATTTTTAATAAAGGATCTCATAATGATATTTCTGATCATAAATTTCCAAGTCTCATTGCTATTCAAGGATTTGAAGATCCATTTAGAAGCCAAAGCTATACCATGGGTTTTCAGATCTCTCAAACCCAATCCACCTAGTTTCCTAGGCATGCAACACCGCTCCCACTTGATATAGTGTATTATTTTGGTTCCCATTCCATTAGACCATAGAAAGTCACACATAATTCTATCAAATTTATAAATTTGGTATCTAGAGAACAACCAATATGAATAGTAGTAAATAGTATGTGAAGCCAAGACTTTTTAAACAATCTGAACTCTACCTACTAAGGAGAGCATATGTGTCTACCATTTTTAATGCTTCTTTTCCACTTTGGAATACACCCAAGCCCACACGTCTTTAAGAGAGGGGGAGAATAAATTCAAATATTAACAAAATACATACCTAACAATATAAACACTATTTTAAAGATAAATTATAATATAATTACTTTTCCATTACACTATTAATTAAAATAGCAATAAAATTGACAAATTTTGTATATACCTCCAAATTTTATTATATATGTAGCATGGAACAATTTTAATTTAAGTTTTATCTAAGTTGTATGTAGTTCTAAATTGATCGTTATACAAATTTAATATATAATATTTTTTTATAATCCAAAAATAATAATTAATCAACTTAAGTCTCAAATTCTATAAAGTATGTTAAGTACCACATTTAGCTTTATCTTTGTAGTGTGAGTTATATTTACTTCAAAAATATTTGTGATACAAGTTTGTTATAATAAGTTTTTAATATCTAAAAATAATAATTTATATGTATTTAATAATGTGCATTCTATTTCATTTATAATATGATAATAAATACTTCTACTACACTTTTTGATAAATTTAATATTCATTTCTAAGAATCAAATAAATAATATTATATGTATAATTTTTTATTTTGTTAAGGTTAGTGTTAATGATTAACTGATGGCGTAACTGATGCAGGGGCATTTGAGGTTCTTGGAAAATTTGTGGCTGTCAGATTTTTGATTGCTTTGGATCTCGGTTGAAGGATGGAGTTCTGGGTTGGAATACTCGGTTGAAGGTTTCTCGGTCACTGTTGTTGGTTCGGTGGTTGGTTGCTCGGTCTCGATGTTAAGCTGCTCGGTAACTATAGTGTGTGCTTGGCTGGAGATGTTGGCTCACCGAAGACCTCGGTTACTTGTGTTGGTTTTGCTTCACCGATGGGATTCGGTCGTTGGCATTGGTTTGGCTTCATGGACGGGTCTTGGTGCTTGCTGTTTTTTTTGTTCGGTTGTTTTACTGAGTGGGGTTTAGATGGTTTGGGGGATTTACCAACTGGTTTCTTGTGGCTCAGCTCTATTTCTCACCGAGTGGTCTGTCTTTCAGTGTTCTTTCTCACCGACTGGGTTCTTTAGTTGGATCTATTTTCCGACTTATGAATTTAATTTGGGTCATGACATTTATATGGGATCTCTCTTTAGATATTGTGTGGACCAAATCTGGTTGATTTAATGACCATTGCAAGCTGACTGGTGAAGAACACATTGGGTGTTGTGTTCTTGATGTTGACTTGTGTTTGTAATTTTTTTCTTTTGTAATGCCGACTTGTGGAAAAGTTTTATAAATAAAGAGGATTGGGTAGAGTTTTAGGGCGGTAGAACGGAGTAGGAGAAGAAGAGTTGGAAGAATTCTTGTGAAGATCTATGGATCTGAGATAATGGAAGGAAAATAGAAGAGCTAGTAGTATGTTGGCTTAGGAGGCAAGAAGATTGCTTGGTGGCTTGCGAGCATAAGTTTAGATTCTGTCTTGGAGTTCCTCTAGGTTGCTGTGTGGTGTGTCACAAATATGGACTAGTTTGGAAGGTGGAGCTAAAGATTGCACTGAGTTTCTATGAATTGGTAGAAGGTAAATGGCCTAATGCTTGCAGAAGATCTTGGTGTTAGATCTTAGCACTAGTACATTTGAGTCCTTTTTTTGACAGCTATGAGTCACAATTATGACACTACCCCATTAGCCAAGTGACACAGGCCGGTGTTGCAATTTTGGTGTCAGAACCACCGACGACTGTTATGTGTGTCATTATTGCGACGATAATAAGCATCACAATAAACACTGGCTAAATTTTTTATCATGTCTTTGTTACACTTTAAGATTTTTGCAATTATGACGGGTGTGTGATGAATCTGTTGTACATGCGACGTCTAGCTATCGACAATTTTTGACATCTGAACGTCACATGTATAGCTTCAGTGTCGACCGTTCTCTGGAATCTATCATAATTGTGACGGTATTCTATAATATTAAAAAATATATATAATGAGATTCACTTTGTTTTTCACCAGATGAAAATGTTCAATATAATTCCAGTAGTTTTAAATGTTCAATATAATGCCTGGAAATATAGGAATGGTAGAGAGGCCTTGACAGGTATGGTAGTTGATATTACAAGTTTGATTCCTTCAAATGAATGTGTAGTGGTAATAGCCACAATTATCCTTATTTGAATAATCTACCAGAAAGCTGCTAGATAAAGCACACCTCTTTTAGGACATTGATGCTTTTCATGACAGGAAGCAGATCACTTTGATAAATGGTTATATGCATGCAATTGAACCCCAGTACTCTAAACATACTTCTGAGAAATGTTGATGGCCTTTCTGCCATGTAGTCAATATCAACAAAATAACATCTTGGTTGAATCCATGCTATAAAAATAGTATGCACATTGCTGAGGTAAAGTTTGGAGAAGTAATCTTTTAGATATCAGAATCATCAATGAAGATGCAAAGTAAGAGAAGAATCAACATAACTATATCATGTAGGTTCAAGTTGAGAATTATATTTTCAATTGAACATAAATCTAAATTACCATTCTTCCTATAGTGTTATTTGGAGTAGGATTCAAAGTGGATTTTAGAGTTAAGCTCTTGGTCATAAAATCGAGAAGTTTTAAATTTTCTATTTTCCAATGAGAAGTCAAGGAAATATGTGTTTGACCAACCTTCTAACAAATAAAGGGCATCATGCACTGTTTATGAGCTCACTGTTTGAGCACCACATGACCCTGTTATGAGCTCATACATATATGTATATACATATATACATATACATATACATATATATGTATGATGTTATTGTTGTCATTGCATGCTTGCTACTGTTGTGCAATATATATTGTTTTATATATACACTATTTATTTCATTGAGACCGTGACTAGATAGCTTGGCATTTGTAATGTATTTTCTGTTATTGGATCAATGGTGTCATTCTGTTGAGGTTGTAGATGCATTGAATCACCACTACCATTCTATTTTGATAGCATGTAGTGTTTGATCTCTCTTTATTTGTTTTTCTATTGATATTCACTATGTGGTACTCCCCATTTATGATCATTTCATGAGGAAATATCTTGATGGCTCATGGGTTGCAAGCTAGGGCATCATGCATTGTTTATGAGCTCACTGTTTGAGCACCACATGACCCTGTTATGAGCTCAATTTTTTATATACATATAACTATATACATACATATATATATATATATATACATATATATGTATATACATATATACATATATACATATATACATATACATATACATATACATATACATATACATATATCCATATATCCATATATATGTATGATGTTATTATTGTCATTGCATGCTTGCTGCTGTTGTGCACCATATATTGTTTTATATATACACTATTTATTTCATTGAGACCGTGACTAGCTTGGCATTTTTAATGTATTTTATGTTATTGGATCAATGTTGCCATGCTATTGAGGTTGTAGATGCATTGAATCACCACTATCATTCTATTTTGATAGCATGCAGTGTTTGATCTCTCTTTATTTGTTTTGCTTTTGATATTCACTAAGTGGTACTCCCCGTTTATGATCATTTCATGAGGAAATGTCTTGATGGCTCATGTGCTGCAAGCTAGGGCATCATGCATTGTATATGAGCTCACTGTTTGAGCACCACATGACCCTATTATGAGCTCAATTTTTTATATACATATACATATATACATAGATATACATATATATATATATATACATATATATATATATACACACACACATATACATATACATATACATATATGTATGATGTTATTACTGTCATTGCATGCTTGCTGCTATTGTGCACCATATATTATTTTATATATACACTATTTATTTCATTGAGACTGTGACTAGCTTGGCATTTGTAATTGTTAGTCGGTTCTTGAACCCCCATTTTTAAACTTTGGAAATTCAGTCCTCCTAATGGTTTTCTCTTAATTTCCCTGGGTCTTCTCGATTTATGTTGAAAGATGCTTTGAAAAGTTGTATGTTGTAAGGTAATGTGCAGATGGTCTCAAACTATCCAACTTGAATATTCGAGTTCAGTGGGTCCCAATTCACTTTGAATTGGTACAAAGTAGTTCAAAGTGGTTTTGAACCTCTTTGTACCACTTGAGAAAGGTTTGACATGTTCATTGGTTCAAAATGATGCATCAGTTATTTTCAGATGGTTTCAGAATGATCCCAGAGACTTAGTTTCCAGTTCACTGATCCAAGCATGCAAGATGTTCGTGCTTCTCCACAACACATATGTAGTTGATCCTTACAACTTCTAAATTTGTTAAAAATATAGCACCCCAATACTGTGTTGAGATTGAACTTTGAACCTTTAGGTTCAAGTTCTGGTTCGAGGTTCAGGTTCAAAAGCCTACAAATTTAGTTCAAATTCAGTAATTCAAAGTTTGAAGTCTGAAGGTGCAAGTTCAAATTCAAGGTTTCAACATGTAGGTTCAGGATTCAAAACACAGATTTGCCTTTTGACACTACAGTCTCAAGTTCAAAGATTCCAAAATGCAAGTTCTGATTCATAATTCAGATCCATGGGTAAAAATGCATATTTTAAAATACAAAGACTAGATCAAAGGTTCAGATGAGCAGGTCTAGTGTCAGTCATTGGGTACCCACGCCAATTTCCCTGTTTGCAGAATAGAGAATAGGAAGGTATAACCTGACGGTCATATGCCAAAGTTGTAGATGTAAAATAATGGATGCATAGGTGTACATTATATAACATTGTTGATGACATTAATTTTTCCATTAGTATACTTAGTGAAAAACATTGACAGAGATAACCGCCAGACTACAGAGATCACCGAGAGACTACAAGCATTACCTACAGACTACAAGCATTACCGACAAACAACGAGCATACTTGATAGAATACAAAGGTCATGAGAAAATGCTAAGTATGGAATTGACCGACGAACACTGACAAGTGTTGCACTGACAAAGTGAACAGGACATCACCGATGGGTCAATAACATAACAGTGAGAACAACACCGACAACACATTTTTGAGAACAAAATTGACAGAACAAAAAAGGCATACCTGACGACCAGTTCAAAAAAGGAACACCGATGACCAAGAAAATTGATAGTTAGAACCGACAGTCAGTTAGAGAACCCGCAAATAGTGGATCTGAATTTTACACATTAGATAAAGAAATGTAATTCTATTTATAGAGTTTTAATTTATTTTAAATCATAACTGGAGGGTCAAGAAAGCTTTATGTAAATGTTTTAAAGAATCCTAACGGATCTAAAACATATCTAACTAAAGATCAAGGTCAAGTTGTAAACCTTGGATCTAGAGTTAACTTGCAAAGCGTGAATCAAGAATTGAGCCAAAAACCAGTATAAATAGATGTTCAAATCAATTGTGAGTTATGAATTCATTGTTGTTGATAGCCACAAAGAGCATCTAAGGAGCAGAAGGCATAATTCATGCAAATTTAAAAAATAGATCATATCAGTTGTCAAGAGCACACAGAGGCTACCAACAAGTAGATAAAGGTATTATTTAATCATGGAAAGATGATTACTTACATGTATGAAGCTTAATTGGATCTATTATTAGAAATTAAAGATTGTATACATCATCAGATCAAAGACTTATGTAGTTGCATTCTAACAAGTGCATCGCATCTAAAATCCTTTTGTAGAAGGTGGACTTAACCGTTCTTTCCAAATCTCTTAACAGAGTGCACACTTAACAATGTTGCTAAAGATTGAAACGAAGTAGATCTTAACATGTCTCCATTGTAATACTCCTAACAGGGTAGGTCATCAGAAGTGACCAATTTTAAGCCTTAACCGACCCCTTCTTATCTGCAGATAGTGAAGTCTTGTGGGTAACAATCTCCACCACAGTTTTTACTTCCTAACAGGAGTTTTCTGTGATATCATATCTTGTGTTATGTGTTATCTATTTTTATGAATGTTTCTGTTATGGTTACATACTAAAGAACTTATGATATGATTGCATATACATAAAGAAAGATGAACAGTTAGATAAGATAATTTATAGACTGATGATTAAGGGTTAATGGGATAACCAAGAAATTTTTTTTGAGGTACTGATTCACCCCTCTCCTCTCACTACATCATTCCAATATAATTCCAACAATTGGTATTAGAGCTAAGTCTCTCTCTTGAAAATTTTAAAGACTTGAGAGAAAAGGTTGGAGCAATGGAAAAGTTCAGATTGGACATGACTATTGAGAATGAGAAGTTACAAATGCAAATAAAATATGAGTAGTATAAGGAGGAAAAAATAAAACTGAGAAAATTTCTTGATGAAAGAAAGATTATGGCAACCAGACTGAATGAGAAAGACTACAAAGAATTGGAAATAATAGATTACTTTGAAACAACGGAATCATCAATGAGCAAAGCTTCAGATGCATCAATTGAAGAAATTATAAGTATACAAGAGATCAATCTACATCTGACAGATCAAATCAAGATGCTGCAAATTGGTCAAGAGACTCAAATGGTGAAAATGATTGACGTCATAAATGATGCAAGAAAAGCTGTAAATGAAAGAACACTAGCCATTGATGATAGGAGGAAAATTACAGAGAAGCTCCAAGAGAAAGAATCAGAGATTCTAAGACTCACTGAGCATCACCATGAGGTTACCAACCAGATTATTCTTATGAGTCAAGAAGCAAACAGATTAAATATAGAACTCATTGAAATAATACAGATCATAGGTGAACTAAGAGAAGAGAATAAAAAATTGAAGCATGAAATCAAAGTCCAGAATGAACACAATGAATTAATCAAAAAGGCTGAGGATAGCAACAAAAGGATGGATGATTTTCTTGATGGAAAAAGAAGAGTCAACAACTACACAGAATCTTCTAATCAAACAAATAAGAGGAATGCTTTCACAAACCCAAGATCCAAGAATCTGTCATGTAATCACTGTGGAAATGAGGCCACACCTCAAACATCTGCAGAAGCAAAATGAAAGGTATTTCTCAAGCACAATATACTTTTATTGGTAATTATTATAAATGTCAAAAGAAAGGACACAAGGCATATGAGTGCAGATCAGAAGTGACAAATCCAAAGAGAAAAACCTATATGGACAAGTACTGTCCTACATGCAAGATGAATGGGCATACACATAAGGAATGCTATAAAAAGAACAACAAGGCATGGACACCAAAGGAAACTGATAAAAGATACAAACCAACCAGAGTAGGTAACTCATATGTTTGGGACTATAGCACATGGGTAAATTGCATAGCATGTGGAAGGTATGGTCATATTGCTGAAAATTGCATGAGAAAGTGGACCAGAAGGTCAAGAGGTTGGACCAATCTAGGTATGGCATGCTTTCACTATCATAAGGTTGGACATGTGATAAAAGATTGCAAAGACCGACTGACAGACACAAGTACACATCCCAATGGAAATAGCATTTATGACACCAAGAGAATGAGAAACAAGATGTGGATAAAAGCCACTAACACTGAAGGTGCTGGAACAAGAAATGCAAATGGTGACACCTCATCCAATGGATCCGGTGACATCACTAAATCCAACTAGATTGCACAAGTAAGTATGGAACTACATTATGACAAGTCACATTGTACATCGGTTCCATTACACATAGTTCATATTGTAATATTAGCATGAATAAAGATGCAATATATTGTTATTTGCTAAACTATTGAAAAGCAACCATCAGTTATTGGGCACAATTTGTATTGGTGAACACACACATAAAATTTAGCACTACTTACTAGAATGTATCGGTCATTACACAAGATAAGTGTAAACCGACGGATATCGGTGAACGTTGAATCAACAAAAGCTGTCTTCGCAACCTCACCGACAATCATCGGTGAAGTCTCCAAAATTGCTAGCAACCCTGACGCTTTGCACAGACACTAAAGATGTTATGACTGTCTCTACCGACAAAGTCAGTGTTTATAAACTGACAAGTTGGTAAGCATTAATGACAACTTAGGGTACAAAGAGGTTATAAAAGCCTGATGGGTAAACTCATTTTTGCACCTGCGATTTTTGAGCAGAGCAGAGCAGACCAGAGCAATTTAAGAGAAAATTGGAAAGTGACCCAGCATAAATCAAATTGACACAAAGAATTCACATTCACATTCATAGGAAATCAAAGAGAATCCATAAGTAAACACACTCACCAATTGCACTATTTTATTTGCAAAAATCCCTAAATTACAAACAAGATGGCATCGACTTCTAGAGTTGAGAAAATTAAGGAAGATAAAAAGAAACCCTTCAAGATTATCAGTAGAGGCTTGTGTGATTAAACTAAATACAAGATACATTTGAAATAGCTTCAAAACCTAATGATTCCAGAGCATTCTCCCAAATCCCACCTAGGGTTTTACTGGTAGAGGACGTAAGGTTCTATATTCACTGTAAGATCTCAGAAATAGATCTAGACCTAGATAATGCCTATAGGGCACTATGTGATGATGCTAGAAAGCTCAAAGAAGAGCACAAACACTTGGAATTAAATGGACTCACAAATGCACTGCATTTTCCCAAGGTCTTCAAAACAAAATGGATAAAAATTGTTCTTAGCAGAGTCCACAACAAGACTCTATGGCTAAACAAGACAAAAGAAATAACAAAGGATGTTATTCACATGGTTACTGGTTATCCTAAAACTGATAAACCATAGGATCACAAGCACCCATCTCTGGCAGAAGTGGAAAAACTGACTGGTGCTAAGTCAGATAAAAGAGCACTAAAGGTCAACACTATTACCAATGTAGAGCTCAATTTTGGAGCATGTGTTGTTGGATATAAGATATTCCAAGCAATCCGAATGAAAAAAATATCTAGTACTGCTATGAGCACAGCATACAAGATTATCAAATAGGGGAAGAAGATGGATCTTGCAGAGATCTTGTTACATTAATTTGAGGAGAACATGTGCACAATAAGGTCTTCAAGGACAAACACATGTAAGTTTGGTTCCCTCATAATGTGCATATTCTTTTACTTTGAAGAATAATTTCCTTCCATTGAAAAAGTTGCATGGGACACAAGCAGACCCATAACCATTTAGATAGGTGAATTCATAGAATCACTAGGAACAGATTTTGATAATGTTTTTGATTACGGTAAAAATAGGTTTTGAAGGGACCCCAAAACCCTTTAACAGAAGAGAGAAGAGAAAGACATTAAAACCCAGAGAACAACAAGCTGCCCCAAGGAAGGAAGCAGGCTACAAAGGGACAAATCCCATATTTAACAATAGGCAGTTACAAAGCAAAAAACAAAAAAGACGCTGGAAGGAAAACAGAGGAAAAAGCCACCAGCACCAAGATCAAGACAGAGTCTTCAGGAAGCTCTTAGATTCCTCCAGTTGAGTCTTCATAGTCTTCACATTGTCTTTCAGCTTTTGAATATCCGGATCCTCAACCTTCTGCTTCTTTGACCTAGTGCGAGTGCCAAGTCCCATCTGTTGGGTAGGATCAGTAAGATCAGTGGTATCTTTGTTTCCTTCCAGCCAGTTTCTTAGAGACATCAAATTCTCCATAGTAGACCTCATACCTGTGTTCACCAGAGTAAGTAGATGTTTTAGAATTTCCTCATTCCCACTTATTTTCTTTTGGATAGGTATCATGGCTATCTCGACAGCTTTTTTAATTTTTTCATCAATATCAGAACTGTGATCATGCACAGGGACATTGGAATTATGAGGAAACTCCTTTCTGAGTAGAGTCATAGTTTCCTCAATCATAGAGCTCTTATTTTCTAGTTTGATACATCTATTCTTAAGTTCAACCAAATCACTCTGCACCCATTTGTCCAAATTGTAGCTGTAGATAGATTTATTTTTAGCAATCTCAGGGGGGGTCATAATAATAGTCCTTCTGACCTGTGAGTCCATCCTTCTGATATCTCTTTGAAGAGACTGAGATTTTCTACCATGAAGGATTCTCTCACTAGCTTCTTCCTTATTATCCTTCTCAGAGCTGGGAGAATCATGAGACTCCAAATTTTCCTCTTCCAGAACCTTAAAACTATTGTCCCCTGAGTTAGCTGCATTACTATCCATAAGATTAATATCATTTTCTTTGTATTTGTTGAAAACCTTCTCAACCTCAATCTCATTATTATCATTTCCTTCTGTGTTAACAATCTCTAGAACAGAGTTAAATTTTTCCCCAGATTTTAGATAATCTTGACTTTCCTCAGGGTTTTCCTTAGCATTATTTATTTCAGGATCCTCTGAATCCTTCACCATAGGGGTCTAGGTAGTGGGATTATTCTCAGCATTAGGATCCATCTGAAGATTCTTGACACCTTCAGTTTCTATTTCCTGAGGGATAAGCTTATCACCATCAGGTTCCTGGAGGATAGGACTAAAAGGGGAGTCCAGGACATTCTTTTCAGAACCAGAGGCAACACTAAGGTGCTTATCATTCTTCGGCGCAACCAGAGGCTTAGAAGGAGATGGCTCAGAGGGAAAAGAATATTTCTTAGTTTTAGGATTCTTAGGCAGAGACCCAACAGACTTCCTTTTTTTAATCTGGGTAGGGATAGGGTCAGGAATGTGGTCTCTGGCATAATCAGCTATAAGGAGAATAAGCCCGACATGGAGGATAGGGAAATTCTTCACTCTATAGTCAGTAATGCTCTGGTTAAGAGAATAGAGGAGAAAGTAGGGGAAATAAATGAAGATCTCATGTCTAAAGTGATTAACTAGGGCAAAATGATAATTGTAGACCCTAGAGAATCTACCCTTGAGAGTAAAGTATTCCATTATAACTTTAATAACAGAACCCAAAATTTTATCAATATTCTCCATGTTGACATAGTCTTTCTTACCTTTCACTAGAAGAGCCCTCTCCTCATCGGTAACAGGAAATTTATTGTAAGCTCTGGTGCCCACCTTCACCTCTTTTGAATACTTCAGACCATCCAGCAGGAGACCAGTGATATCAGAAAGGACCTTGAGGCTGAGGCTAAAAGACTTGCTCGCAATATTTACCGTGCCCTTATCCCAACCATTAGCGAAGGCTTTAGAAACCTCTATATCAAAACCATGAAGTATCTTAATATATCGGTGAACATGACCTTTCTTAAATATTCTCCACACTTCCTTATCCTGCTTCCACTTGCATTCCGTAGGCTCTTCCCTTCTGAGATCACCACCCATGGCCACAATCTTCACCTGCTCTTTTTTCATAGGCTGGGAAACGTTATTATTTTGGTTATTCTTTGTCAGGTGAAAGATTTTAATCTAAATCGCAATCCTCTTCACATGCTCGAACTGGCCACAGATAATAATAATAATAGCTGCATGCATTAAAGTTTGTGCTTTCATAATTAGAGTAAAAATCCACATCTTGGATATGTACTTCACATTGTTTTGGCCGTCATTCCAACTCCCCCTAATCTGAGATGAATTAATTGATATCATTAAAAACCCTTTTGACCACATCATTGCTCATAGGTATGCCTTTCCATTTTTGAATCCCCTCGCTTTTGGCTCCAATATTGGCAAGACAATCAGCAACCTGATTAGTCTCCCGATAATTATGAGATATATGGAACACTTCAAAGGATTTGACTATAGATTTAATTTTGAGAATAATATGCTCTATAGTCTAGGAAGGGGGATTGATATCTTTAATATTATTAATAATATTTAAAGAATCACCTTCAAGCCAGACTCTTTTGAATCCCATTTGTTCCACCAGCAGGATAGTGTTGAGGGAAGCCAAGGCCTCTGCTTTATGATTAGACTGAAAACTTAAGGGGATAGATATGGCACCTAAATAGTTACCAAAACTATCTCTGATGATACCCCCACCCCCAGAGACACCCGGGTTGCCTTTAGAGGCACCATCAAAATTAGCTTTAACCCAGCCAATAGGAGGAGCAGTCCAGACAGATAATTCTCTTTGGGAGCAATCTTGAGTTTTGAGAAGAGGAAAGTTCCAAGTAGACCAATTGACATCCGGGATGAGAGATTTGTACTTGATATTGCTATTATTTATTGCAGAACTAAAATTTTCCTTTATAGATCTAGACATTATGTTGAAGATGATTTCAGGTTATGCATGAGTATTTCAAAACCATAAAGGAAATGTTATGCATGAGTATTTCAAAACCATAAAGGAAATTTTGCAAGCAAGAACTAGAATTCCTGAGAATCTGATAGAGGAACACCAAGAAGAAATATGTTTCATGGTTGATACTAATTTCACATACATCCAAGTAGTAGTACCAAGGAAATCATGGCTTTCAGAATTGGATTATGAAATCAAAACAAGATTAGCCAATGAGTGCATTAAGGGACTGTTAAATGAACTAGTAGACAACAAACAACTAAGATTTGGTACCTATGAAGAGGCCAAATATAAGATTAAAACAAATCTTGTTGTCAAGAAGGCTATAAAACAGTAAAAAAGAATGGTGAAGAATCTGAAAAAGAATTTGAATATATCTTCTGAAGGAGAAGAAGAAAGAGAAGGTGAAGAGGAATAAGAGGGTAAGGAGGAACTCACTGAGGACCAGCCTCCCATCAGTGATATAGCAGAGAAAAATGAATCAGAGGAAGAGAAGTCTGATTCACCACCTCCTCCTCCACCTAAGAAATCAAGAACATGGAGTCAAACAACAAAGGATGCAATTCCTTCTCCCATGGTAAAAGGGAAGGTGTATAAGAGGAAACCTGACACGCAAAAGGAAAAACAACCAGCTAGAGCACCTGCCAAAAGGAGGAAATTTGTTCAGACAAATGAGGACTTAGAGGATTCAACTATGGATGAACCCGACACTATGAAACAAGCAAAGGAAATAGCAAAGGTTACATCACCCACTGAAGACATTGATGAAATATGTAAGTATATTTCTGAAGCTGCATCTATTGGACATCCTAAGATTAAAAAATGGTTAAGAAGGGATTATGTAGAATAGAATAAGATTGAAGATGCACTCATTGCTAAGATGTGTAGACACTGCTATGTCCCACTACAATTCACTACATGTGATGTACCATAATAACTATTGATTAGAATTTCTTCTAGATTCACTTTTGCACTCCATGAGGAGAAAAGGATAAGAGAAAGAGTACTGGTTTCTCTTATGCCTCCTGAATCAAAAAGAGAAGATATCAATGAAATCATGGAGAAACATGAAAAAAGTTTCTCACCCAAGTTGAGAGCTTATAAATTTCTTAAAGAGAAGATTATATAGCTAGAATAAGAAACGCATAATAAATGGAGTAAGATACTCAACCCTGATGAGAAGAGTAGTGATGAGAAAGAAACCGTCAATCAAATAGATAACTCAATAGTTGATTTAGATAGTGAAGAGGTACAAATAATAGGCCAAAAAAAGACTGACATTATAGATGAAGACTGGCCAAAAGATGGTGAAGATGATAAAGTACCAACAAGCCCCATCCACATCAGCTTAGAGGATGAAGAAGTTACCAAAGAATAATTGACAATAAAAGGTAACTTAGATGATGATATAAATGATGAATCATGGTTAGAAAACATTGTTAATGACACCACAGGACAAGACCCTAAAAAAGAAATTCAAAAAGATGAAGACATAAATGTTGCAAAGGGCAATACCGACGGACATGATACAACTATTGACACTGCAATAGTCAATACACTGACAAACATAAATATATTAATAGATGCTATTGATATTCAGTCAAGTCAGGATAAATCATCTAAGAAAGATGAAAATATACCCAAGGATATGGGTACCGATGAAAACAAAGTTGCTTCCAACATTCAAAAGGATATAGATACAGAAATGAAAGATGCAACCAACAATCAACAAGAAGTGTCAAATGAACAAAATAAAGAAGCTGATAATAAAACAAAGGATACACTAAGAATGGGTGAAGAAAATGATAAAAGTGAAGGAGTCAAGCAGGATGAAGGAATAAAACTTAAAGAAGATACATCTGTTGATACACCTAAGGCAAATGAGGAGAGATCTTCACCAAACCAGCCAGTGGACTCAGAACAGATACAAAAGGCTGCCTCATCTTCTCGACCCTCACCCACCATATCAACCCAATCTCACACTTTACAGATGGTAGTACATCAATCTACCACCCAGCCAAAGAAGAAGAAGAAGAAAACAATAAAGAAAGACATCTTGGATGTTACACTAGATGAAGTAATAGAAGTTCCAAACTGGGATATTACCACTTTGGACAGTGATAAACTTCAAGAATTTGGAGTGCTATGTCAGAGAAAATCCATTCAAAAGAAAATGATACAAGAACACAGGGAAACAATGGCACTTGACAAGGCAAGAGATATTCTCCAACAACTTGTTCCTAAAGTAAAACTTGAAGCAAATGCTACAGTTAAGGAACAAATTGTTGTTCTTACCAATGCAATCTCAGAGCAGAATATCGATGTAGAACAAGCTATGGAAGAACAAGCAGAAAAGAAGTACCAATACAAGTTAATTGACAAAATTAGCCAAGAAGTGGCATTGAACAAGGTGAAGCTCTCTAAACTAACTAAACAATTAGAGCCAATGATTTCTGAAGTATTCACCTTAGTTCAAAATATGTGCACACTCGAGAAATTTACAAAAGAAAATAGTGACAAATTAATAGAAATAGATTCAAATGTCATAGCCAGTGTACAAAGCCTAACCTCAAATGCAGACAACATAAAGGTGCATCATGACAAGGTCATAGAGGCTAACAGGCCAAGGCAAGAAATATGGGATGCTGAAACACAACTAAGAGGTGAGATTACAGAACTATAGGCACACATTCTGCCTAATCTAACAATATTACAACAACATATTTCTGATGCAAGAAATCTTATTGCAACCCCCAAGATGTTTGTAGTAGACAACATCTATGATATACATGTACGAATTTCACTGGAGCACATGGCTCTAGAAATGATGGAGAAATGGGAAACTATGATGGAGGAGATCAAGTCCTCACATTCCCACCTTTTTGACAACCTGTAAGTACCTTTGCCTTTAGAATCAAAAAAGGAGGAAAGGAAATATATATTGTATGTACAGAAGGAACAAATATATATAAATATAGTTATGTACAATATATATTAAAAAGAAAAAAGAGGAAAATAAAAGTACATAAGGATATGTATATACACTTACACTTACTAGCATATACATAGGGGGAGTCATTCAAATGACTAAGGAAGGAGTATACATAGGTGTACATACTAAATACACTCAGTATGTTGTACATATCATGTTTTTGATACTAATGTCAAAGGGGGAGATTGATGACATTAATTTTTCCATTAGTATACTTAGTGAAAAACATTGACATAGATCACCGGCATACTACAGAGATCACCGGAAGACTACAAGCATTACTGGTGGACTACAAGCATTACCAGCAAATAGCGAGCATACCCGATAGAACATAAAGATCATGAGAAAATGCTAAGTATGGAATTGACCGATGAACACTGACAATTGTTGCACCGACGAAGTGAACAGGACATCACCAATGGGTCAATAACATAACATTGAGAACAACACCGATGACAAAATTTTGAGAACAAAACCGATGGAACAGAAAAGGCATACCCGATGACTAGTTCAAGAAAGGAACATCGATGACCAAGAAAACTGACAGTCAGAACCAACAGTCAGTTAGAGAACCCGCAAATAGTGGATCTGAATTTTACACGTTAGATAAAGCAATGTAATTCTATTTATAGAGTTTTAATTTTTTTTAAATCATAACTTGAGGGTCAAGAAAGCTTTATGTAAATATTTTAAAGCATCCTAATGGATCTAAAAAATATCTAAGTAAAGATCAAGGTCAAGTTGTAAACCTTGGATCTAGAGTTAACTTACGAAGCGTGAATCAATAATTGAGCCAAAAACTAGTATAAATAGATGTTCAAATCAATTGTGAGTTATGAATTCATTGTTGTTGATAGCCATGAAGAGCATCTAAGGAGTAGAAGGCAAAATTCATGCAAAGTTCAGAAACAGATCATATCAGTTGTCAAGAACACACAGAGGCTACCGACGAGCAGATAAAGGTATTATTCAATCATAGAAGGATGATTACTTACATGTATGAAGCTTAATTGGATATGTTATCAGCAATTAAATATTGCATACATCATCAAATCAAAGACTTATGTAGTTGCATTCTAACAAGTGTGTCACATCTAAAATCCTTTTGTAGAAGGTGGACTTAACTGTTCTTTCCAAATCTCTTAACAGAGTGCACACTTAACAGTGTTGCTAAAGCTTTGAATGAAGTAGATCTTAATAGGTCTCTACTGTAATACTCCTAACAGGGTAGGTCATCAGAAGTGACCAATTGTAAGCCTTAACCAGCCCCTTCTTATCTACAGATAGTGAATTCTTGTGGGTAACAATCCCCACCATAGTTTTTACTTCCTAACAGGAGTTTTCTGTGATATCATATCTTGTGTTATGTGTTATCTATTTTCATGAATGTTTTTGTTATGATTACATACTAAAGAACTTATGATATGATTTCATATACATAAAGAAAGATGAACAGTTAGATAAGATAATTTATAAACTGATGATTAAGGGTTAATGGGGTAACCAAGAAAAGTTTTTAGAGGTATTGATTCACCCCTCCCCTCTCAATACATCATTCCAATATAATTCCAACGATTGCATCAAAGATGCATATGCTCTTGACTCACAATATCATTCATATGTCACTGACACAGTAAAAAATGTGACTATGGCTAATATCCTGATCCCATGATGATCCTTGTAGCATGACCCGTAATAGGAAAAGAAAAATAAACATGTGCTAAATGTCAGGTGATAAAAGATACATGTAGTGGTTGAAAGTATGCTTGGTGGCTGCAATTGTGATATTCAAAACATAGGAATCTGCCCTGAACTGTTTGACAAAATGCCAGAACTTGGAAAGCTTAAGGAGGGGTGGTTTTGATAAAGATCTTGAACCCAATTTTTGAAGAAGACAATGAAATCTTGGGACAGATAAATTAATCAAAAGATTTTTATCTCATTATGAGTTCTACCTAGCAATATGGAATCGACACTTTTCATGACTCCAATTCAAACTGCAACTTTTGGACCTGTCATTATTCAAATAGATGCACCATGTTTTATGATAGAACCAATCCCATGAAGAAGCCTTGTGTTGTTTTCAAGAATAAGTAAATCATCACTCTTGGGCTTATGTGTTAGAAATAGCGCCCGAGTGTGTATGCATTGGAAAGATCACAGGTTATGATAGACTCAGCCAATTCGACACCAGCAAAAAAAAACCTCAACTGAAGATAGGAGATGTGCCAAGGTAGCCAGGTATCCCAAGCATAGGGCCATAAATATGTGAGTTTTAATCTCCATCTTTAGATATGAGTCAACAAGGGAGAAGGACATTGGGTTCACCATGCTACAAACCCATTATTAAATTGAATTGAGAGCCACCCATGAAGGAGAAAACATGGCGGAAAACCAACTGAGGCCATGATTGAACATGCATGAAGGAGGTGCACCATATGTTTGATAGAATGTCTATGTCACCGGAAGGTCACGCCGAGAGTTTCAATCCAGTTTAACTTGCCAAATTGAGGAGAATTACCATATATCATGCTTGCAATCTCATCGGGTTCATCGCTGGCTTATAATAAGGTATATTTTTGGTGCAACATCAAGGTCGATAAGGGAGAAATAGAGCATGGTTAGAATTTCATATTCACAATGCAGTTGGAGCTATGATTCCACATTCATATAAGCCCAACTTATTCTTAAAGACTCTACAATTCCAATCAAGATTTTATGGTAACTCACCGTGAAATTAGCAAATGATGGGTTAATACGATGTTAAGGAGACATCCCCATGTTTGAAATGTGAAAGGAATATAAATCATGAATGCATGGGTTCCCAAAATCCTCAAACTATTGCATGAATGACATGATTAAGTCCAAGTTCCTATTTGGATGCCGAAGAGTAAGGAGGAATACAAGGGATCGAGTGCCACATGTTTGATAGGTGCCTATAGTTTCTAGGTTGCTGAAGAATCATAGGTGGAAGAATTTTTGACACATTACACAAGATTGGTGAATTTAAGAAGAGAAGTCCACATGTCAAAACATCTTAGCCGACGGTTTATAAGATTGGGTCACATTTAATATGTGAAAATAAAATATTAAGAATTGTATTAATGTTTAGCCTTACAAAACTAAACATTATCAAGATACCACCACAAGAATCGGTTTTCATAATTGAAAAAGAAATGTTTGTAAGAAGGATAAAGAGGCCAAAAAAAAGCAGTAAGGGGTGGAGATTTTTGGCAGGGAGCTTTGGAGGACTGTTTTTTTCCAGAGGAAATGCCTTTTCTGTTTTGGTTGTTTTTGTAGGGGAAGATAGAGTATTTTGTTTTTGGAAATGGTAATATTGTAAAGAGGAAGCAAAAGATCTGTGTTGTCTTTTGTGTTTATTTAGAGAAGAAGGATAGATGTTATTCAAATCTATGAATTTGGGTATTTATCTTTTGATTGAAATAAATCTGTGAATTTAGTCAATCATTTCTGAGTTTATTCTTCTTACTTGTTCACATGTATGATTGTCTCTAGGTATTTGAGCCTTGTTCATGCATGCATTCTAAAATGGATCTTATATTTTCTTTTCCTGAATTCTTTGTTATGTCAGACTTGATAAATAGACTAAGTACCCTTTATTTTGTACTTACTTAGTCTTCTTTTCTTTTGCCTCTATTTTGTGTTTACAGATAGATGTTTGTGTGCTTTTCTTTCTTTCAGGATAAAATAATTCTTGCTAATAGTTTAGGGAATTCATTGAAGATCTTGTATGGGGAGCTGTACCCAAGACAATTCAGAGGGCACTTATGTACTTCCATTGCAAAGTGACCCAGATGTTAGTCACAGAGTTTGTCTTGTTGATTTGGGCATCTAAGAGTCAATTTGAGGCAATTTTGTAAAATACAAATCTGTTCGCTAACAGTAATGTATTTGATGTTATTGGATCAATGGTGTCATTTTGTTGAGGTTGTAGATGCATTGAATCACCACTGCTATTCTATTTTGATAGCATGCAAAGTTTGAACTCTCTTTATTTATTTTTCTATTGATATTCACTATGTGGTACTCCCCATTTATGATCATTTCATGAGGAAATGCCTTGATGGCTCATGGGCTGTAAGCTAGGGCATCATGCATTGTTTATGAGCTCACTATTTGAGCACCACATGATGCTGTTATGAGCTATGTTTGTTATATACATATACATATATACATACATATATATATATATATGTGTGTGTGTGTGTGTGTATACATATATAAATATATGCATATACATATACATATATACATATATATGTATGATGTTATTGTTGTCATTGCATGCTTTCTGTTGTTGTGCACCATATATTGCTGCACCCTAGTATCGAGATCGGTGAGTTTGGTGCACCCTACCTCTTGCTGCAAATTTATCTCTGCAAACGAAGTATTAAATTTAATGAAATACAAGTAGAAGAGTACAAACCAACAAGGGTAGAAACAAAAATTCCCAATAAACAAATGCAAATTACCAAGATGGAAGACAAGGTCTGGAAGAGTTCAAACCAAACTAAGTCATATGCAACGCAACATTTTGAAAACTGAAACGAAAATATGACAAAATGAACTAACCTAAACATCATATTTATCATTTTTTTGTTAGCAATTTGAGGTGCATAATGGAGCAAACCAAAGTCTTCCATCTGCAAGGAAATACAGAAATCAACACAAACTTGCGAAAATAATGCCCACATGATGCAACCACTCTACAAAACAGGCATAGTCAGCTGCCAGAAAATGTAAAAGAAAAAAATAAATACAATCAATATTATATGAAAGGAAAATGAAAGGTCCATATTTTTCCAATCGTCTTGCCACCATATTGAACATTTCAAACCCTTGATGTTAAAGTGAAAAGTTTTTCTTAAGAGAAGGAACGCCTTCAGCATAATAAAAATGGTTTCGTAAAGAGATGCAAACTATGTAAAATATTGGTAAGGGGTGGAAAGATCAAGGAAGAACTCAAAATTACAAGAACTAAGGGCTAGACCTAATACCCCGGGGGCTCATCATAGATGGCCTTGCCTACGTAACTCACAGAGACATCGTAGTTTGGGTTTAACTTTAAAACTAGTCTTTTAAAGGATGGTAGAATTGGTTACACAACCCCTTTCTAGGGTAGAGTCCCCAGACAGTGTCTCCATTGGCTTCCACCCAATTAGGTGAACAAGGATGAGATCCTAATTATATTCTACCTACAAATAATTTATACGTAGACCTCCTCATAAGTTTACCTACCCAATGGTTCATAACTACGATGGAGAACCAATTCTTGTAAGATATTAAGGTAATATCCATGATCCCAAACCTACAAGATTCATAATTGTATGAGAGGAGATACATATTACCTAATTCTA
>MU227320.1:1243731-1259432 GCA_018584345.1 Thuja plicata | reverse complement strand
ACTGCCATTCTATTTTGATAGCATGCAGTGTTTGATCTCTCTTTATTTGTTTTGTTGTTGATATTCACTATATGGTACTCCCTGTTTATGATCATTTCATGAGAAATTGTCTTGATAGCTCGCGGGCTACAAGCTACGACATCATGCATTCTTTATGAGCTCACTGTTTGAGCACCACATGACCCTGTTATGAGCTCTATTTTTATATACATATACATATACATATACATATACATATACATCTATATATATATGTGTGTGTGTGTGTGTACATATATGTATATACATATATATATATATATATGTATGATGTTATTATTGTCATTGCATGCTTGTTGCTGTTGTGCACCATATATTCTTTTATATATACACTTTTTATTTCATTGAGACCTTGACTAGCTTGGCATTTGTAATGTATTTATTGTTACTGGATCAATGGAGCCATGCTGTTGAGGTTGTAGATGCATTGAATCACCACTGCCATTCTATTTTGATAGCATGCAATGTTTGATTACTCTTTATTTTTTTTTTTTTATATTCACTATGTGGTACTCCCCGTTTATGATCATTTCATGAGGAAATGTCTTGATAGCTCACTGGCTGTAAGCTAGGGCATCATGCATTATTTATGAGCTCACTGTTTGAGCACCACATGACCCTTTTATGAGCTCTGTTTGTTATATGCATATACATATATACATACATATATGTATATACATCTATACATATATACATATACATATACATATATACATATATACATATATATGTATGATGTTATTACTGTCATTGCATGCTTGCTACTGTTGTGCACCATATATTATTTTATATATACACTATTTATTTCATTGAGTTCGTGACTAGCTTGGCATTTGTAATGTATTTGTTGTTATTGGATCAATGGTGCCATGCTGTTGAGGTTGTAGATGCATTGAATCACCACTGCCATTCTATTTTGATAGCATGCAGTGTTTGATCTCTCTTTATTTGTTTTGTTGTTGATATTCACTATGTGGTACTCCCCGTTTATGATCATTTCATGAGGAAATGTCTTAATGGCTCATGGGATGCAATATAGGGCATCATGCATTGTTTATGAGCTCACTGTTTAAGGACCACATGACCCTGTTATGAGCTCTGTTTGTTATATACATATACATATATGCATACATATATATATATGTATATACATATATATATATATACATATACATATACATATATACATATATATATGTATGATGTTATTGTTGTCATTACATGCTTGCTGCTGTTGTGCACCATATATTGTTTTATATATACACTATTTATTTCATTGAGACTGTGACTAGCTAGCTTGGCATTTGTAATGTATTTTCTGTTATTGGATCAATGGTGCCATTCTATTGAGGTTGTAGATGCATTGAATCACCACAACCATTCTATTTTGATAGCATGCAGTGTTTGATCTCTCTTTATTTGTTTTTCTATTGATATTCACTGTGTGGTACTACCTGTTTATGATCATTTCACAAGGAAATGTCTTGATGGCTCGTGGGCTGCAAGCTAGGGCATCATGCATTGTTTATGAGCTCATTGTTTGAGCACCACATGACCCTATTATGAGCTCGGTTTTTTATTTACATATACATATATATACATATTTATGTATATACACATATACATATATACATATACATATATGTATGATGTTATGGTTGTCATTGCATGCTTGCTGCTGTTGTGCACCATATATTGTTTTATATATACATTATTTATTTCATTGAGATCGTGACTAGCTTGGCATTTATAATTTATTTACTGTTATTGGATCAATGGTGCCATGCTATTGAGGTTGTAGATGCATTGAATCACCACTGCCATTCTATTTTGATAGCATTTAGTGTTTGATCTCTCTTTATTTGTTTTGTTGTTGATATTCCCCGTTTATGATAATTTCATGAGGAATGTGTTGATGGCTTGTGGGCTGCAAGCTAGGGCATCATGCATTTTTATGAGCTCACTGTTTGAGCACCACATGACCTTTTTATGAGCCCTGCTTGTTATATACATATACATATATACATACACACACACACACACACACACACACACACACACATATATATATATATAATATATACATATACATATACATATATATGTATGATGTTGTTGTCATTGCATGCTTGCTGTTGTTTTGCACCATATATTGTTTTATATATACACTGTTTATTTCATTAAGACCATGACTAGCTTGGCATTTGTAATGAATTTGTTGTTATTGGATCAATGGTGCCATGCTGTTGAGGTTGTAGATGCATTGAATCACCACTGCCATTCTATTTTGATAGCTATGCTAAGGAACTATATTATAAAATTTCAAGGCATGAAATTTTATAACTGTACATATATTTTATGATTATGAACATAAATAATATGGGTACCAGACATTGCCTGATGTGATGAATTTTTGACCGGGCTATGAATCTAGTGTGCCCCTGTGTGATCTAGAACCTGCAAAGAAAATAGAGATGGGGGTTAGATCAAAAAGATCTAAGCAATGAATGACATCCTATTACTACTGATCCTCATCTACAATTATGTATGTGCATAGTCAAGCCATACGCTTCTAAAAGAAAAATGGGGAGTACCACATAGTGAATATCAACAACAAAACAAATAAAGAGAGATCAAACACTTCACACAATGCCTTGAAGGTAATAGAATCGATTCCCTAGCTCTCAAAGCTATCATCAAGCATTCCAAATGCACAGATGTAAATGAATGCCAGTATTAAACAGTGAGCTCATAAATAATGCATGATACCCTAGCTTGCAGCCTGCGAGACATCAAGACATTTCCTCATGAAATTCATGAAATAATCATAAACGGGGAGTACCACATAGTAAATATCAACAACAAAACAAATAAAGAGAGATCAAACACTTCACACAATGCCTTCAAGGTAATAGAAATGATCCCCTAGCTCTCAAAACTCACGGGTCATCAAGCATTCCATATGCAAAGATGTAAACAATGCCAGTATTAAATAGTGAGGTAATAAATAATGCATGATGCCCTAGCTTGCAGCCCACAAGCCATCAAGATATTTCCTCATGAAATATTTATAAACAAGGAGTACCACATAGTGAATATCAAAAACAAAACAAATAAAGAGAGATCAAACACTTCACACAATCCTAGCTTGAAGGTAATAGAAACGATGCCCTAGCTCTCAAAGCTCTTGGGTCATAAAGCATTCCAAATGCAAAGATGTAAACAATTACAGTATTAACATTCATATTGTGCCATTAAATCAACAAATTCCATCAAAATGAAATTGAGTTAATGAGAAGACAAAGCTTGAATGCCTACCTCAAGTCGTGGCTGCCATATACGAAGATGCCAATTAACTTCCACAGTATGCCCTCTTCACGCACGACGGTATGCAATCACGCTGAATTAGAAATGAGCCTTTCTTCTTCTTCTTTTTTGTTTATAATCATGTGATTGTCACAATTACGAATGTACCATCACTATTATGACAACATCAGGGGCACTTGGGAAAAAAAAATCACATACAAATGGTGGTGCCGTCATAAATTGGGGTCAAAATTCAACCCTAAATTTTGTAGTGTAGTGTGATTTCTTTGTATTTGGCCATAACCGAGAAGGCCTTACAACCCGACATGTTGCATGTAATTGAATCTCAAAATAAATATAAATTAATATGAGTTGTTGTATCCTATGTTGTTGTGTTTTCTCTATGTTGTTCTTATTGTTGGCTGCAAGTTTGGACAGTCCTTTACTAGATCCTCTGAGCTTGACTACATTAAGTGGTATCAGAGTTGGTTCATTTCTTCTAGAGCTTAGGGTTTTTGAAGATCTTGGAAGATGCCTCTGATAAGATTGGACATTGGGATGGTTGACTGGATTATCAAGGATCTACTAGTTGAGATTTGTGGTGAGATGAAGAAGTTGAAGACTGAGGTCTTGGAAGAGATTAGGGTTTCTTTTGTTGAGCTCGGTAACCCTAGATCTATTGTTGTTGTTGAACTTTGGGTAGAGGATCTGATAGCTTTGCTGATGGAGAAATTTCACATGTTAGAGGAGAAGATCATGTGTAGACTGTACAGAAGGCTTGAGGAGTTAAATGATCAGTTGGTAGAAATGAGTGTGTGTAATGTCTATTGGCATTTTCCAATCAGACTGAGACATATTTGGATAGTGTAAAGACTTGTTTAGAGGAGGAAGGAGAATGTTGATGTTTCTGCTACAGAGGTGGTTGGTTTTCATACTTTTATGGATGGATGTGATATGGAAATTGTAGAGAATCTTGTTGTTGATGATGAGATTGTTGATGAGGAGAAAGAGTTACCTTTGTCTAAGGGTTTTGCTAAAGAAGTCAGTATTGATGACCTTGTTGATAGGGATTTTGACCTAGATGTGGTTTTTGTTATTCCTATGGTTGGATTGGTTGATGACCTTGCTGAGGATAGTGGTAAGGGAATTGATGCTGATTGTTTTTCTGATCAGTATGAGGTTGTGGATGAGACTGGTAAAGATGGTGCACATCTTGATATGTTGCTTGTTGATAAGCTTGAGTGATTTTATGAGGTTACTGTTGCTATGATGATGTTGAGTTTCAAAATGACTTGGTTTGGTTGGATGTGTTGGTGTGGGAGTTGTTGATCTTAATCTTGAGGATGTGGAGACTTGATGGTTAAGATGAGGTGGTGGATTCATGATTTTCTTCTCAAGTCTAAGTGTGGGACACACTTCTTTTTTTTTTTACCCTGGGTGTTTGATGCAGGGGCAGTTGAGGTTCTTGGAAAATCTATGGCTGTCAGATTTTTGGTTTCTTTGAAAATTCGTTTTAGGATGGAGTTCTTGGATGGAGTACTCAGTTGAAGGTTTCTCAGTCACTGTTGTTGGTTTCTCAGTCTCGGTGTTAAGCTTCTCAGTAACTGTGGTGTATGATTAGTTGAAGGTGTTGGCTCACTAATGACCTCGGTTACTTGTGTTGGTTCTACTTCACCAATGTGATTCGGTTGTTGGCCTTGGTTTGGTTTCACCGATAGGTCTCAGTGCCTACTGCTGCTATTATTTGATTGTTTCATTGAGTGGGGTTCAGATGGTTTGGTGGCTTCACCAACTGGTTTCTTGTAGCTTGGTTCTGTTTCTCACTGATTAGTCTATCTTTCAGTGTACTTTCTCACCGACTAGGTTCTTTGGTTGGATCTATTGGCCGACATGCTAGCTGACTTATGCATTTAATTTTGGTCACAAAATTTATGTGGGATCCCTCTTTGGAGATTGTGTGGACCTAAATCTAGTGGATTTTTTGACCTTTGCAAGCCGAATGGTGAAGAACACATTGGGTGTTGTGTTCTTGATGCCGACTTGTGGAAAAGTTGTATAAATAAAGAGGTTTGGGTAGAGTGTTAGGGAGGTAGAATGGAGTAGGAGAAAAAGAGTTGGAAGAGTTCTTGTGAAGAATTGTGGATCTGAGATAGTGGAAGGAAACTGGAATATCTAGTAGCATGTTGGCTTAGGAGGAAAGAAGATTGCTTGGTGGCTTGCGAGCACAATTTTAGATTCTATCTCGGAGTTCCTTCTAGGTTTCTATGTGGTGTGTCACAGATCTAGACTAGTTCAAAAAGTGGAGCTGAAGCTTACAGTGAGTTGTTGTGAATTGGTAGAAGGTAAATGGCCTAATGCTTGCAGAAGATCTCGGTGTTAGAACTTAGTGTGATTTCATTGTATTTGGATGTAATCGGGAAGGCCTTATAGCCCGATATGTTGCATGTAATTGAATCTGAAAATGAATATAAATTGATATGAGTTGATGTATCCAGTGTTGTATTTTTCACTGTGTTGTTCTTGTTTTTGGCTGCAAGTTTGGATAGTCCTTTACTGGATCCTCTGAGCTTGACTGCATTAGTAACCTATAGACTTTTTTATGAATTTTAATTTTCTTAAGGTTAATGTTATAGTTATGGTTACATTTAGGGTTACTATAAAAAATATTTTTACCATTTATTCAATGGTAAATGATAGGGTTATGGTTATGATTAGGGTGATAGGAACATAGCAACAATTAATTTGAACAGTTACCATGTTATGTTTAAGATTATATAAGATTAGAATAAGATTAGGGACATGGTTATTGAACAAAGTAAATTTTAGAGTTAACATTAATATAATATGTAGTGTGATGTAGGTATTAGAGTTATGATTATAATAATGCTTAGTAAGACATTTAGGGTTACAATTAGAGTT
Source organism: Thuja plicata (assembly GCA_018584345.1). NCBI lineage: Eukaryota > Viridiplantae > Streptophyta > Pinopsida > Cupressales > Cupressaceae > Thuja > Thuja plicata. Next base: position 1,253,168 of record MU227320.1, on the reverse strand, counting down.
ACCATTAATATAATTGGTAGTGTGAGATTTAGGTGTAGTGTTGGATTATTTGGTAAGGTTAAGGGGTTGGTATTTTTTAATAATATTGATTAGGCTTAGGGTTAGAAGTAGGGTTAGGATCAATGCTAGAATTAGGGTTTGAAAAGGAATGTGATGAGAGATGACATACAGGGTTTAGAGTTAGGATCAGTATCATACTTATTAGTATTAGAGTTATGATTTGAGTTTCTAATGTGATGTAGGTATTAGAGTTATGATTATGATCATGCTTAGTAAGATAGTTAGGGTTACAATTAGTGTTAGCATTAATATAGTAGGTAGTGTGAGATTTAGGCATAATGTTAGATTATTTGGTAAGGTTAATGGTATGGTATAGTTTTATAATATTGATCAGGGTTAGGTTAGAAGTAGGGTTAGGATCAATGCGAGAATCAGGATTTGAAAAGGGATGTGATGAGAGATGACATACATAGTTTAGAGTTCGGATGAATATCATATTTGTTCATATCTAATTTGTGATTAGAGATGGTAATGTGATGCATGTATTAGAGTTACAATTACGAATATGCTTAGTAAGACAGTTAGGGTTACAATTAGAGTTTGCATTAATATAGTAGGTAGTGTGAGATTTAGGTGTAGTGTTGGATTATTGGGTAAGGTTAAGGATTTGGTATAGTTTTATAACATTTATTAGGGTTAGGGTTAGAAGTAGGGTTAGGATTATTGCAAGAATTAAGGTTTCAAAATGGCTGTAATGAGAGATGACATGCATGGTTTAGAGTTAGGAATAGTATCATACTTATTAGTATTAGAGTTGTGATTAGATTTGGTAATGTGATGTAGTTATTAGAGTTACGATTACAATCATGCTTAGTAAGACAGTTAGGGTTACAACTAGGTAGGGTAGTGTGAGATTTAGGTGTAGAGTTGGATTATTTGGTAAGGTTAATGGTATGGTACAATTTTATAACATTGATTAGGGTTAGGTTAGAAGTAGGTTTATCTCCAGATCAATGTGAGAATTAGGATTTGAAAAGGGATGTGATGAGAGATGACATGCATGGTTTAGAGTGAGGATGAATATCATAATTATTAGTATTAGAGTTACGATTAGAGTTGGTAATATGATGTAGGTATTAGAGTTATAATTATGGTCATGCTTGGTAAGATAGTTAGGGTTATAATTAGAGTTCACATTAATATAGTAGGTAGTTTGAGATTTAGGGCTAGTGTTGGATTATTGGATAAGGTTAAGGATTTGGTATATTTCTATAAAAATGATTAGGGTTAGGGTTAGAAGTAGGGTTAGGATCATTGAAAGAATTAGGGTTTCAAAAGAGATGTGATGAGAGATGACATGCAGTGTTTAGAGTTAGGATCAATATCATACTTATTAGTATTAGATCTGGTAATGTGATGTAGGTATTAGAGTTATGATTACAAACATGCTTAGTAAGATAATTAGGGTTACAACTAGGTAGGGTAGTGTGAGATTTAGGCATAGTGTTGGATTATTTGGTAAGGTTAATGGTATGGTATATTTTTATAACATTGATTAGGGTTAGGTTATAAGTAGGGTTATGATCAATGCAAGAATTAATATTTGAACAAGGATGTGATGAGAGATGACATGCACGGTTTAGAGTTAGGATGAATATAGTACTTTTTAGTGTTACAGTTGGTAATGTGATGTAGGTATTATAGTTACAATTACGATCATGCTTAGTAAGACAGTTAGGGTTACAATTAGAGTCCACATTAATATAATAGGTAGTGTGAGATTTAGGCGTAGTATTGGATTATTGGGTAAGGCTAAGGATTTGGTATAGTTTTATAACATTGATTAGGGTTAGTGTTAGAAGTAGGTTTAGGATCATGGGGATAATTAGGGTTTCAAAATGGATGTGATGAGATATGAAATGAAGGTTTTAGAGTTAGGAGTTTATTAGAATTAGAGTTGTGATTAGAGTTGGTAATGTGATGTAGGTATTAGAGTTATGGTTATGATCATGCTTACTAAGACAGTTTGGGTTACAACTAGGTAGGGTAGTGTGAGATTTAGGCATAGTATTGGATTATTTGGTAAGGTTAATAGTATGGTATAGTTTTATAACATTGATTATGGTTAGGTTAGAAGTAGGGTTACGATCAATGTGAGAGTTAGGATTTGAAAAGGGAAGTGATGAGAGATGACATGAATGGTTTAGAGTTAGGATGAATATCATACTTATTAGTATTAGAGTTATGATTAGAGTTGGTAATGTGATGTAGGTATTAGTGTTACAATTACAATCATGCTTAGTAAGAGAGTCAGGGTTATAATTAGAGTTTGCATTAATATAATAGGTAGTGTGAGATTGAGGCGTAGTGTTGGATTATTGGGTAAGGTTAAGGATTTGGTATAGTTTTATAACATTGATTAGGTTTAGGGTTAGAAGTAGGGTTAGGATCATTGTGATAATTAGGCTTTCAAAAGGGATGTGTTGAGAGATGACATGCAGGGTTTAGAGTTAGGATCAATATCATACTTATTAGTATTAGAGTTACGATTAGAGTTGGTAATGTGATGTAGGTATTACAGTTAGGATTACGATCATGCTTAGTAAGACTATTAGGGTTGCAATTAGAGTTTTAGTTAATGATAATTATGGTTATCCTAAAATATAACATGTAGGGTTACTTAATGTTTGTAATATGGTATGTTTAATTCAAGTTGATGATTTGTATTAATGTTATTGAAATAATGATTACACATAGAATGTATATTATCCTTTGGATTAGGATTATGCTTAGAATCAACATATGGGATTTATACCTAATTTAGTGCCTAAACATATTAGTGAGATCTATTTTGTAAATATTCATTCAAATTTATTTGGCACATCCATTGAAGGTATCCATTTTAATATTAGAAATACAAAGATCAGAAAAACATGTTTCAAAACATTGCAAGTGTACTTGTAAACATCACTTGAATAGTGAAAATAATTTATTATTCTCTTTTTCATAAAAATTACATAGATGAAAGAGGAAATATAAGTCCCACTACAACTATTTATTTTAAGTAAAAAGTGGAAAAACCCAAGATAAGAATGTACTATATAAAAAGCATTTCTCTACAATGATGTAAGTACATCACATATTCTTCAACAATTAAAATGGTATTGTCACCTTTATTTGAATAATGATCATGGTAGAATTATTTCATCATGAATGGAAACACATCTACTTTTGTAGATGTGTGACACACAAACCTCGCAACATCTTCCATCTGCATTATTTCCAATTCTTACATAACCAATTGACAACGTTGCATTCTCCACAACTTTCATTATATTTGTGCATGAGTATTTAACACACTTGTCATATTCAGTTTCAAAGAAATTATTTGAGGCCACTAAAGCAGTCAGGATTGTATCAATAATGTTTGAATCTTTGTCAAAGGAAACCATAGCTGAAATGGTACACTGCAAACTTTTAAACAAACATTAATATATACAAATATAATTGTACACCTCTCTTTCAATTCCCAATGCTTTCCAAAGGTGAGGGTTAGTAGCAAAGGTTTCACAAATGAATGCGAATCAAGTATATAATGACTACTAAATGAATAACAGAAATGTGAGAAATAAAATGTACAAGAAAGAGAAAGGAAGACAAATAAATGCAAACCCCACGATGCTTGAAGCTTCTATTGTTTCTCTCTACTCATTCTGAAACGTTGTTCTTGATGCTCAGTATTGGCGAGGCAGCGTCTATGACTTGAGAAGCTTCAAGAATTTTGACAATTGAAATGTGTGTGTGTGGTCACAAGATGGCTTGAATGCTAGAACCAAATTGACGAAGTAATGGTGCATGAGAGATTGAAATCCTGGACCCTTCAAATGGTTATGAAGGGTTTATCATATAGGATTTGGTGATGATATGAACGGTTGAGATCAATCCCAGAGATGGGGAGATGAATGGTTGAGATCAAAAGGAACAAGAGAGGTCCGCAGTAAACTCCACCTCTTTATTTGGTAAAGAGGAGATAGAGTTTGGTTAACTGAAGAGCTAATTATGAGTTGCCTTTTTGAACTGAAGAGGTGGGTGAAGTTACCCATGTGGACTGGAGAGATGGGTGGAGTAACCCATGTGATGTAATTGGAGTTATCTCTTTGAAGATAAATAAATATTTAATTCATTTATTTAATAATTGTTTTCAACATGTGAGATAATTGAATTCTTTTTGATTAAGAATTGTTTTATTTGATGAAATTAAATTAATTTAATTGGAAGAATTTAATTAGTAATTTTAAATATTTGAGTTTAAACTATAGAAAATTGAGTTTAATTAATCAATTAATGGTAATTAATCAATTAAAGCTATTTAATTAAATAAAATTAATTATTTAATTAATTTTGGGAATTTGATTAGATAATTTGGGGAATGAGTTTAGAGGAAAATAGATGATTAATTAATGATTAAAAAACTATTAATTAATAGATGAAAATTAGTGTTTTTAATGTAAAGTCGCAAATCTGTCCATTTTAGGGTGTCTACATTTGCCCCTCTTTGATGCAATGTGACTTGTCACAGTGTGTCAAAGATTCTTTGATTTTGCCCCAGCTTGCTCTGACATTTAGTAGGTGTATTTATGCCCCCTCAACAAATTTGAGCGAAAAGTCGCGAGACGAGCGTTAATTTGTTGAAACTACAATTTGTGGAACTGGGCGGCTGTCAGATTTGCAAAATATCTGAAAATGCCCTTGTAATTGACCTTCGAAGTTTCTGGGGATCGAGAAGAAATTTTGGAGCTCCTGGGTGAAATTAGGGTTTTCTAGAACCCCTATAAGTAGCTAAGAGAGCTCTTCATTTGTTCCTTTGTGATTTTGAGCTCTGGATCATTGGTAAGTTTTTCTTTTTGATTTCTGCTTTATTTCTTCTTGTTTTCGAGTGATGGCAGGGCTTCCTGGTGTTGTGCATATTTCTGATCGAGTCTGTTCGTACCGCTGACCACCTAGCTCTGGACATCCGGTGAGTTTTCTCATTTTGCATGTCGTTAACTGTGTTATTTTTGTCTTTTAAAATTTGTACCTTTTTTAAAAATGTAATCGTTTGCCGCAATCGACTGCGATTTTTCCGCAATTGCAGTTTAAATGCCGCAATTGCTGATTTTATGCCACATTTGATAAAAGTGCCACATTTGCATGTATAAAGTGCTGCACTTGTAGTTTGTCTATCGCACTTGCAGTTTAGTTTCCACAATTGAATCTGTTTATTACCGCAATCAATTTTTTAACACTGTCTGTTTGATGTCTTTGTCAGTTATCTACTTCTTGTTGCTTCTGTTACTTTCCTCAATGACTGAAATTGATAATTTTCTGTATTTCACTATATGTGGAGTTCACTGGGCGTATCCTGCACTATCGGGAGTCCAGACCGATGGGACTTGTCTATAGATTCCAGTTGACTGAGGACGAGAGGTCAGTATTGCGTGCTCTGGGATTATATTGGATATGTTACATGCCCGAGATCACGACCAACAAGGGTCTGATCTCCGCTCTTGTAGAGCGGTGGCACTCTGAGATGTGCACTTTTTGGTTACCCATTGGGGAGTGCATTGTGACCTAGGAGGATGTGTAGCGCATCCTCCAACTCCCTATCCAGGGTGAGCTGGTGGAGTATTCCACACGCCATGGTATTATTGCTTTGATTGAGCTTTCTGGACTGCCCCGGGATCAACTCAAGCTTTCAGGAGGTTATGATATTCCTTGGTTGAGATTAAGATTAGGCCTAGATAGACTATCCATGTTGTTGGGTAGTTTGATTTTTGGGATCCTGTGCCTTGATCAACGTCAACGTGGCTTTTCCATTGGGTTTGGTAGCGTTCTTCAGAGTATGGTTTGAGACCATACCATCTTTGCTTGGGACCCATGCATGTTGGTGCACATGCATTTCCATATGTTGTATGTGGCTTACCTTGATGGTAAGTCACTTGGTTGTGGTGCCACTTTATTGTAGATTTGGGCATGGGAGCATATAGCTGTCTGTTGTCCTGTTGGTGCCTGTTCTCTCCCGGCCGATAGGCCATATGTATATATGTATGATAGTGCAATTGTTCAGACCCATATGGGTCATCTTTCATACTGGCGACAATAGCTAGATATGATTCCATACTTTATCTAGAGACCTTACAGAGATTGTCCTATTTGGGATGGAGAGTACATCCATCTCCACTTTTGTTGACAGCGGAGGTACCTGATTGGCCGTGTGAGTGATCATGTTTATGTGATCAATTTTCATAACACCGACAGGGTGTTATGATAGTTTGGAGAGCAGCAGGATGTGTCAGACTCTTATGCCTATTTTTCTTGAAGGTCTAGGGATGCTCGTGTTTGGGGTGCCGTAGTGTCATTGGATGCTGCTTGCACGGAGTTCTTAGGGTTACTACCTATTGCATGGACCTGGTGTTTTGTCACTATAGATCCAGGTTTGTCTTGCTTCTTTTATGCTTATGTACTTCCTTTCTGCTCTCTGGTTATGCTCATATCCTGTAATGGTTTTATATGTCTTGATCTTCTCTGATACTGATAGTTGATTTTCCTTCTGCAGGCACTACACCATAGTTTGATGCATACTAGTTGTAGCATCGTCCTATTTCCTTGACAGTTGTTTCGCGTCCTTTTTCCTGGACTATAATGAGGAGGGCTCGATGGGTATGACACGGTAGGGGAGGCCGTGATGGAGGGAGGGGTGGTGGATGGGGAGGGAGGGATGGGGGTCAAGATGGTGGATGGGGGAGAGGCGGGAGAGATGGTGGGAGGGACAGAGGATAAGGGAGAGGTGATGATGGAGGGGATGATCCTGGTCCTGGGGGTGCTGGAGGTGGAGTTAGGGTAGGAGGTGGCCAGAGTGGTGGTTAGTCTAGAGTTGGGCTGGGTGCCATTTTGGAGGACAAGGAGGCTTTGGATGAGGAGGCACCCCAGTTAGTTCAGAGGGTGCGTAGATGTATCGCTACAGTTTTGCCTCCCAGGGAGGAGGAGAGGGTTGTGATTGAGGAGGTGGATATTGATCTTGTGGATATAGACATGGAGGCTCTTGACAAGAAGAGTGCTGAGACAAGGTCCTCAAGGGAGAGTGGCAGCAGTAGGAGCAATACAAGGGAGAGTTGCGAGAGTGGGGATGATTCTGTGGTGCTGAGGCGGAGGCAAGGCGAGGGACTGGGTGGAGAGGCAGAGGAGGGAGATATCGATGTAGCTATGGGTGGTATGGATGATGATCCCTCAAAGGTTGAGTGACTCTGCTAGTAGGTTAAGGATTTGCAGACCCATCTTGCTTTAGCTGATGCCCGTGCAACCATTTTGGAGGGCCATGTGATAGCTACTGAGTCCAAAGAGCGACAGGCTCGGGCCGAGGTCTGTGTAGTCATAGACAATGTACAGGATGTTGCACAAAGAGATATTTTGGATAGATATTATAGATTTGGGCAAGAGGCTTAGAGGGAGATAGAGTATTAGAGACGACACTATGAGGGCACAGTTCTGGCTGCTCAGAGAGTGCCTAGTTACACAGCATCGCAGAGATCTAGTAGGGCTCAGTGGTCATAGAGTAGTGGTGTCCGAGCTCCTGAGTCCTCTCATAGGATAGATTCAGATATGCCTCCCCCTCGTGCTCCTCCTGGCGAGGGTGGGGGTAGCTCTTGTTGACATGTTCCCTGTACCATTTTTTTTAGTGATTCATTGTATACACTGAGTAGTACCATTTTTTGTATCTTGATACACTGATATATATATGATATACATGTTGATTACCTTCTTTGTTCAGACTTGTGACCTTTCATTTGTACTCAGATATTTTGATTTTCATGAGATGCAACTATGTTTTGATATGATGTGCAATGGTTTACTTGTTTATATGTATGATTCTACATGATTAGTGAAGAGATGTATATGCAATGTGTTTCTATTGTGCAGATTTGTATATGGATGATTTACTTTTCCTATGATACTGACATGTTATGCAGGATGGTGTAAATGAAATTCCTATTTTAATGAGATGCTTTATGGATGAATGTGATTTTATGATTTATCATGTATGCCACTATCATGTTTTTGTACTTTTCTGATGCACTTAATGAATGAATGCAATCTACTATGCACAAAATATCCGAGTAATGCATGTGTTAGTTAGAAAGAAGTTAGTTTGGATAGATGTGCTCTGAGATTGATCTAAGAGAATTTGATGATAGAAAAGTTTTATTTTTTTGCATTTTTTTGGATAGATATGATTTGATAGAAAGGATGAATGTCTCAATTCGCTGCCCCAATTTCCAATAATTGTCATCATTGCATCCTTTTTTTTGTATTTTTTGATATTCCAGAAGAGCATCGAATGATCCATATCACATACCACTTGGATACTGCCACGACCTCTTGATAGCGGAAGGAGTAGAGAGATTGAATAGAAAGAGACCCATAGTACACCCAAATAGTGACCATCTAGATTCAACTATGTTCCCTATTTGAAAAGAAAGAGAGCCAAGAGCACCTAGATATTGACCATTTGGATACCACTTGTCCTCTGAATTAATCTAAAACAAAGAAACCAAGATAGAACTCCTATGTACCCAGAGTCCATCTAGATAACACTATGAGCTCTTGATTTCTAAAAGGGAAAGCCAAACAAACAAGATAGAACTCCTATGCCCCTAGATTCCATTTAGATAGCTTCGTGAGCTCTTGTTTGCAACATAAAGGGAAAGACCATAGAAACCAAGATAGAACTCCAAAGCAAACTCAGAGTCCATCTGAATAGTGCTGCGAGCTCTTGATTCTATAAACCAAACAAGCAAAATTAAAAGAGAAGGAATGTCTAATTCTTTCCCATGGTTAAGCTTAGATCGTAGAACTGTGTGGCTGCCAGATAAGTGATAGTGCGTACCACATTTATCCTAAATCATCATGGCCCTGAAATCAAAGTGAACATTCAACAGAAAGCAATCAAAGAAAATAATTCATAATCTATCATAGCTACTCTCCTCACATGGTGGATCCTAGAGTAGCGTAAGAACATAACCCTGAAATATAGACTGACATCTGAGTGACTTGACTGACCTAGTCAACATTTTTGTGTGGTTCTCCGATGCAGTTGAATTCTCATGATTGGCTCAAACTTTTTGGATAGGCTTGATTGGCTTGATCGTGTTGGCAGTTGATTAAGCTGTGTCAGATGGGCCAAATGCTTGTTCGCAAAGCTCATGATTGTGACAATATTGATTGAAAAATTTGATTTCTCTAATTGTATTGGTAGCTGATCAAGCTGTGTCAAATGTGCCCAATGCTTGTTCGCAAAGCTCATGATTGTGACAATTTTGATTGATAGATTTTGATTTGATCAATTTGGCAGTTGATCAAGCTGTGTCAGATGGGCCCAATGCTGATTTGCAAAGCTGATG
>MU227320.1:1232166-1243681 GCA_018584345.1 Thuja plicata | reverse complement strand
AGCTCATGATTGTGACAATTTTGATTGATAGATTTTGATTTGATCAATTTGGCAGTTGATCAAGCTGTGTCAGATGGGCCCAATGCTGATTTGCAAAGCTGATGATTGTGACAATTGATTGACTGGGCGTGCTTTCCCCTTGCTTTCTTTAATAACTGAGTTGGTTTTATTGCTTTGGGATTTTGCAATTTTTTTATTGTTTTTTATGAAGATTGATTTTCTCTTGATTTTTTGAACTTTTTAGGATTTTTTATGAGCTTTTTCAAATTTTAGGATTTTTCAGGACATTTGGAATTGTCCCCTAGTCTGGTGGACCAGTGTTAACCATGGGTAAGTGTTGATGCTCAGAGGGGTTTTGTGCTTCTGGATATAGCTTGGGATAGTCAGTCTTGCATTTTGAAGTGTGCTCAAGCTTTTGGAGCTCATTGATGGTGAAGATGGATTTGAACACTTGGTGCATGTTTGCTAGGTTTTCACCAAGGTACCTACTCAATAGCGCCTAATTGCCAAGTTTTCACTGAGAGAGTGATTTTTTTTTCTCTTTACTTTTTTACTTTTTTTGCTTTTTTTTGGTTGTCGCCAAGGTGCCTGATTGCCAGGTTTTCACCAAGGTAACTTTTGTATTTTTTTTTAATTTTTTTTTTGGTATTTTCTAGATATGTAGATAAATGCCTTAACCATAGAGACCTTTAAGGGTAGAACCTCTTCAGGTGCATGTTGTTGATGTAGTCGGGGAGTTGATCTCCTTCTGGTGTTGCTAGTATGAATGCCCCACTCTGAGTAGAGCTGATAATGACAAATGGTCCTAGCCAGTTAGGCTCAAATTTACTAGGTTTGATTCGCTCTGCTTGATTCTTCTAATTTTCCATGAGGACGAGGTATCCTACCTCAAATGTTCATGGCTTCACCTTCTTGTGATAATTCCTTCTAAGGCAATTCTGATAGCCTTGTAAGTGGTCAAAGGCATGCTACCTTCTTTCATCTAGTAGCTCTAGTTCATTGAGCCTCGCCACTCTATAGTCTTCGTCTGAAACTAGGTTCTTCAATGATATCCTCAGGGATGGGATTTCCACTTCAAGGGGCAATACCACCTCTATTCCATAGACTAGTGAGAAAGGAGTAGCTCCTGTAGGTGTTCTCACACTAGTTCTATATGCCCATAATGTGGGACTAAGCTGTAAGTGCCAGTCTCGCCCTGATTTGTTTACTATTTTCTTCAGGATTTTCAGGATTGTTTTCTTTGTAGCTTCAGCTTGGCCATTCCCTTGAGGGTAGTAAAATGAGGAGAACCCTTGTTTGATGTGGAACTGTTCATATAGGTCTTCAACATCCTTGTTCTGGAAAGGGGTACCATGATCTGTTAGGATTGTTTGGGGGATCCTGTATCGACAGATGATGTGATTAAGTATGAACATTGCTATCTATTTTCTAGTGATGTAAGTGAGGGGAATTACTTCCAGCCACTTGGTGAAGTACTCCATTGCTGCTATTATGTACTTGTGTCCGTTTGCTGAAGAAGGTGTTATCTTACCCATTAGGTCAAATCTCCACATTGAAAATGGCAGTGGTGATGTGATGGGATTTAGTTCCTGTGCTAGTGCATGGATGAGGTCTCCATGAATTTGGCACTGTCTACACCTTTGTACATGCTTGTGTGCATCTGTCTCTATTGTTGGCCAACAGTATCCCATGCTGATTATTTTCTTAGCTAAGCTATTGCCACCTCCGTGGGTTCCACATATTCCTTCATGTACCTCGTACAAAGCTTTCTGGGATTCCATGGAAGTGAGACATCATAGTAATGTTCCATCAAGACTTCATCTGTATAGAGTAGTAGAGAGGATTCTATACCTAGAGGCTTGGTGGATGAGGGCTTTTCTCTGGTTCCTAGACAGGTTTGGAGGTAAGACATTGTTTTGGAGATAGCTATAGACATCTTGGTACCATGGGGATTCAGGACCAACAAGGACACATGCTGATTTTTTGATAGATGCCTGATATGATGGAACCAAGAGTTGCTCCACTAGAAACTAGAATTTGGTATCATTACCTGGCATATCAATCAGTGATGCTATGGTAGCCATCACATCTACCACTTTGTTTTGTGCTCTTGGGACTTGCTCGAAGAGAATATAATGAAACTTGGTGCACAGTCATTCCATCTGTGCTCTGTAAGGTATGATCTTCTCATCTTTGGTCATGTAATCATTGTTAACTTGGCTAATGACCAACTGTGAATCACCAAAGACTTTCAAATTCTTGATTCTCCATTGAAAGGCTATCTTTAGACCGATGACCAATGCTTCATATTCTGCTATATTGTTGGTGCATTGGAAGTTAAGTCTGAAGGACTTTGGAATTTTATCATGATTGGGAGTGATAAGAACTATCCCTGCCCCTGCACCATGGTTTGTACATGATCCATCAAAGTAAAGTTTCCATACCTCGATCGCTGGTTGTAGTGTCATGATAGATTCATCAGGAAAATCAGAGATAATAGGCTGGTGGTCTTGAATCGGTGCCTCTACTAGTTGATGTGTGATTACTTGTCCCTTGATTGCCTTTCTGTCTACATAATCAATGTCAAACTCGCTTAAGATCATTACCCACTTGGCCATTTGTCCCATGAGCACTTCTTTTCTCAAGAGGTACTTGAGAGGATCAATGTGTGCAACCAATTTCATTTGGTGACTCAACATGTAGTGTCTTAAATTTTGGGAATCAAAAACAACTACCAGGCATGACTTCTCAATTGGTGTGTAGTTTAGCTCATATCCAACCAAAGTCCTTAGTTAGTAGACAGCCCTCTCCTTTCCTGCATCATCATGTTGTTCCAAGAGGATGCCTAATGTTGATTCAGTTGCTGAGATATATAGAAGAAATGGTCTACCTTGTACTGGTGGGACCAATATAGGAGACTTTAGAAGGTAGTCTTTGAATATTTGAAATGCCTATTCACATTGCTCTATCCATATGAACTTGATGTCTTTATGCAATAGATGTTGGAATGGATGGCACTTGTCTGCCAGTTGAGCTATGAAGCATCTGATCGATTGGAGCCTTCCTTGTAACCCTCTTAGTTGTCTCAGGTTTGATGGTGGAGGCATCTCTAATATTGCTTTAACCTTTGTTGGATCTACTTTGATTCCTCTATGTGATACTATGAACCCCAATAATTTTCCTGTTGTGACACCGAATGCACACTTTTTTGGATTGAGTCAAACTTTGAATTCATGCATTCCATAAAAAATGGGTCCCAAAACCTATAGATGATCCTTTCTGAGTATTGATTTGGCTAGTATGTCATCTACATAGTCTTCCATTGTCTTGTGGATGAGATCATGAAATATGGTTGTCATTTCCCTCTGATATGTTGCTCCAGCATTCTTTAGACCAAATGGCATGACATTCCAACAATATGTTCCCAAGGACATGTGAAAGCCATTTTGTCTTGGTCCTCTGGCGCTATCCTGATTTGGTTGTAACTAGAGAAGCCATCCATAAGTGATAGCATTTCATGGCCTGCAGTTAGGTCCACTATCATATCGATGTTTGGTAAAGGAAAGTCATCTTTGGGACATGCTATATTGAGATCCCAAAAGTCTATGCAAATCCGTATTTGACCACTGTGCTTTGTAACGGGTACCAGATTAGATATCCAATCCACATATGGTATAGGTCTGATGAATTTAGCATCTAGGATCTTTTTCAGTTCTTCCTTGACTAGTAATGCAACATGAGGGTGCATCTTTCTTAGATTTTGTTTGACTGGTTTTCCATTTGGTAGCAGTGGGAGATGGTGTAGCACCAACTCTGGATCTAAACTGGGCATGTCCAAATGAGACCATGCAAAGTTGATCATTCTTGCTTTGAAGAAACTGATGAATTGTTCTCTCTCCTTAGGGGTGAGAGATTTTTCCAAGTAGATGTTCTTTGGGTTTGTGTCATCGTCCAAGTTGATTTCTTCTGTCTCTCCGGCTAGTAGTGCTGATTTCTCCTCTGTTAAGGGGAGGAGTTCTCTCTTTCCATCTTCTAGCACCTCAGAGAGGTTTTTGCTAGAAGATACATCTTATTTTAGCTTTTTACTCTTTTGTTCTTTTTTTCTTTTGTGGACTGGAAAGAGGAGCTTCCTCCTTGAAATATGTTTCTCTATCTAGGTTAAAGAAGAATCCTACTTTGTGATCTCCTGACAGAATGCCTTCCCTTAGTCCCATGAAATGAGCTATTGCCTCATCATTCTCGAAGACATCTAGATCAGGTGGTCCTTGTTGATCCCATGCTATAAGCTCAGGGTGTACAAGACAAACACTTTCACTACTGTTTGGCTCAGGTTGACTAAAAGGGACCGCTGATATGGTGCCTACAAAATTAGACTGTGATGAGGATGTGCCACTTGAAGGCTGATGGATGACATGTTTTTCTATACAGGGTTGTTCGATAATAGTCAGTTTTTCAAATAGGTCTGCTAGATTTATGATAATGTTGACTTGAGGGGAAAAATAAGGGATTGACGGTTCAAAATCATGGAGGGATCTCCACTCATACTCATGGGAGTCTATTTCAATGGAATGTTCATCCGATGTCTCACTTCATTGGTTATCGTCGATTGCTATGTGTAGGTTTATTTGGGATTGTGTGGTTCCCTCTTAGGCGGGCAACAACTGTGCTAATATGTTGCTTATTAGGACATGCTCACTATTGTGCCCCCGGTGCATCTCTGCTACTTGCTCTTGATTGACTTGAATGTCTTGGATCACCAGAATAGTGCTTTGTTGTCCATAGCCCAAACCTCTTGTGTTTATTTGGGTTGGTGGTAGAGGCAATTCATATATTCCTTGTTATCTTGCCCCCAGCCCGGTTGTTCCATTGTACCCAAATATTTGTATCATTGTGTATCCATTACCATAGTTTGACAAGGGTAATGGTGGTCAGATTGTCTCAGGGGAGTGTTGGTATAACCAGGTATTGATGTCTTGCTCAAAAAGATTCTCTTCTGCTATGTCTCCCCATCAGACAAAAGTTGTGGGTGGACATCTAAATAGAACTAGCTATGGATTTTATGTTGCAATAATAGGTTGTGGCATACCATGAGTCCTTGGGCTTTGAGGCTTGTACATGATGGTAAAAGCCTCTTCATATCTATATTCACCACATCCCTTGTCCGTGATGGATATCTTTCCTGCTTTCTCTGTGACATCTTTAAGGTTTGAATTTGAAAGGGAGGAGTTACTTGCATCCTGGTTAATGAATATCTTTCCCGCTACCCGTGTAACATCTTTGGGATTTAAATCTGAAGAGGACAGGATTCTTGCATCTTGATTTGATGGTACCTGGTTATCAATGCTGATTTGGACCGCATTGCAATATTGGAAGGGATTGGGATCTCCCTCTATGATGATCTCCTCTCCCTGGTGAGGGAACTTAATGCATTGATGGTATGTTGATGGTACAACTTGCATTTCATGTATCCAAGGTCTCCCTAGTAACATGTTGTATCCCAGTTCAAGATCTAAGATTTGGAAGGGAGTGTTTTTGACCACAGGCCCAATGTGAACAGGTAGAATGATAATACCCTTAGAGGACCTTTCGTCTTCATCATAGGCTCTGATATTTATCCTCCTTGTGACATCAATTCTTGATTCTGAATAACCCAGTTGCTTCATTAACTTTAGAGTACAAATGTTTAACCCAGCTCCACCATCAACAAGGACCCTATGGATAGTGCTTTTGTGGATTTGGACAAGTAAGTGTAGAGGATCATTATGCAGGGGCTTATGCGGTGGCACATCACGGTCTGTGAATGTGGCATGTTTGTTAGCTGCTATATGGTTGACCATTGTTTGGAAGATTTCTGGTGTTATGTCCCTTGGGATAGCTACATTTTGAAGTGCTTGGTCAAGTGCCAGTTTATGCTGCGGAGATATGCACAAAAGGTCAAACATGGAGATTTGGGTAGGTGTGGACTTTAGTTGGTCCACTATGCTTGTTTGTGGATCTGAGTTTTCTATGGGATTGGTTGATGTAGTAGCTGAGGATGGTACTCCTTGCAAGATGACTCTAGCACGATGCATAGTTATAGTGCAATTGTTACCTTGGTCCTTGATAGTGATTGTGGCCACATGGTTATCTAAAGGATTTAGCCAATTTATGACATTATCACTATTGGCATATGTATAGTTAACTTTATTGGTTTGTCCACCAGACCCGGAGGCTTTTCCCTTATTGTGATCAAGGAAGGTATCATTGAAAATGGTATGATCAGTTGTGCCTTTAGTTTCAATATTCATCACATCAATGATCCCTATGTCAATCAGATCTTGAATAGCATGCTTCAATCGGTAGTAGTTGGTAGTTTTGTGCCCCTTGACCCGATGAAACTCACATAAATATTTGTCATTATACCACCTTGGTTTGTTTTCATCCTGTTCAAAGTCCTTGATTTTTGGGAGAGTGATAGTGTTTGATTGTATCAACTTGCGTAAAGCTGATTCTATCGGCTCTCCTAATGGTGTGAAATCCCATTGCTGGAATTGAAACCATGGTTTGCCTTGATTTTGTTGTTGACTGTTTGACACAGCGACTGCTTGTATAGGGTGAGGTTGGTTTTGAGTGTATGCCTATTGAGTGGGCCCTGTGGGGTTTTGGTTTGCCACAAGTGCGCCTTGCAGTGACACCTTGGGTTGCACGTAGTTGACTGTCTTTACATCAATGACACCATCACTAGTGGAATTTTTGTTCTTGTTCCACCACTTAGCTTTTTCCATTGCATTTTTATTTGTGTTTGTTTGTGTGGAATCTGCAAGGATTCCTCTTTTGACCAAGTTCTGCTCACAATGAACTCTTTCGATGAGTTGTGTGAAGTTCAGAGCTAATTGTAACTCTGTTGTGAATGACATGTCTGGGATCAAATTGTCAACAAACATGACTATTAAGTCTTGTTCAGGCACATCATATGTGATATGGTTTGCTGTATTCCTCCATCTTTGTAGGAATTTCACAAATGACTCACCATATTTCTGTTTAATGTCGCAAAGGTCCTTGATGCTGACCTTGCGCTCGATGTTACGATGGAAGTGAGCTATGAAATTTTCAGCTAATTCTCCCCAAGACTAAATGCCATGAGGTAGATGTGAGAACCATTCCATTGCTGGTCCCGCTAAACTTTGTGGGAATAGTTTCATTAGACATGTCTCATCATGAGCGACTTCGACGCAACTAGCAAAGAACTCTCAGATATGCTCAATAGGGTTGGTACTACCCCTGTATTTGTCAAATTTTAGCACCGAGAAGTGGTTTGGGAATGGAGACATTTGAAGAGAATGGTCAAAGGGGTATGTGTATAAGTCCTCTATGGTATAGGATTTAGTTTGCCCTTGATTTTGCATATCCATCATTTGGGTTTAAAGGGTTTGCATTTGTTGCATTAGCATGTCCGTTTGATAGTGAGGCTGATGCGTGTGGACATTCCTTTGTGCCGTGGTGGGTATGAGGCTGCGCCTCTGTGTCCCTTGAGTAGGAACATAGGATTTCATCCTAGTGACTTGATATTGATTCCCCACTGAGTGATTTGTAACTGGAGGGACATGAGTAGTCCATGGTGGGTTATGATGTGTTTGTTGTTGTGACTGAAACTGGGGTTGATAATGTTGGGGTAGGTATTGCTACTGCTGAGATTGGGTTTGAAACTAGGGTGGCTATTTCTGAGGTTGGATATGAGGCAATTGAAGCTGGGGTTGCTATTGTGGAGGTTGGGTTTGAGGCAACTGAAGCTGGGGTTGTTGTTGCGGAGGTTGAAACTGAGGTAACTGAAGCTGGGGTTGCTGTTGTGAAGGTTGAATTTAAGGAAACTGAAGCTAGGGTTGCTATTGCAGGGTTTATAACTGAGGCAACTGAAGCTAGGGTTGCTGTTGCAGGTGTTGGTTTTGAGGCAAAGATGTAGCTTTGGGCGGGCCTTGACTGTAAGTCATTCTGGCAGAGATGGATCCCTGTGGGCATGATGTGTTGATCCCAAGACTAGTGTGAACGGATTGCAGTAGCGACATAGTTTCAGAATAGTTGGTTTTTGGTGGGATGGAAGGCATAGCATAAGAGCTTGATTGTGTTGGCCATGAGACCAAGGGTGGAGGCATACTAGTGGCCATGGGTGCACTTAGTTGCGAGCCTTTCATGCCTTGAGTAGATGATGTGCTGGCTTGGTTTGGGTCATTGGTTTGATTGGTTACAGTTTGTGTCGATGCAGGTAAAACCAATGGTGGAAAAATTTGTGACACAATAGGTAGTGTCTGAGGAGTGTGAGTAGTGTTTTGACATGTGAGAGGGTTTTTAGGCCATATAGTTGATACACTAAATTCAGCGGGGTGTTTGACTCCTTTCTCTATTAGCATGGCCAAGTAACATTCAGGGTTCCTCTCTACAACAATGTCAACTACTTTGGTGGAGTAGGCATCTTGTTCCACATCTTCAAGTTCTTCTTCGGTGATATCTTGGAAAAAGGCTACCCCACGGGGCTGTTCAATGAATAGAGCAGAACTGGTGTTCATAAAGGGATCATTCTCTTGCTCTGTTTCCCAAGTGGGGAAACAGTTGATATATGACTCATCAGGTTGAGCTCTAGCCTTAGACCTTGTGTAAGGTCCTCCATGAGGTGTTTGAGACATAGTGCGGTCCAGGTTTTGTAACTAAAACAAGTGATATAAAGTAAACAAAGAAGAGGATCCTTTCTAAGAAAAGTTTGAGTTACGTTTTGGACAAGGATAATTCTAAGGATAGATTTTGATATAACTTGATCTCAAAGTGGTGATGATAAAAGACAAGATTTTCCGACCTTTGTCTTGGACAAAGTCAAGTTGATAAAGATGATGATGTTTGATATGATGAGATCAAGATATTTCGAGTTTGAGCTTTCAAACTAACAATGTTTTTGACAATAATCGTGCTTTACAGAGAAAGGGTAATCTTTAATGTTTAGAGATTCACACAATGTTCTTCACATTTTCCTCAGATAGACACTAGTTTTAGACACCAAATGAAGAATTCTTTCAAGGTTTTAAGGTCAGAATAGGAATATAGTATATTTGGTCAAATGTGGTACAATTTCACTGATTATGGTAAAATAACTGGTCGATTGTGGTAGTTTATCACACACAAGGCTTCTAATTCGTGAGATAGTTGATGTTGACAACCCTAGATTTTAACATGTTTGACTCGTTTTGATAGTTTGAATGTTTTTTTTTGCGTTTTCAACAACTGATAAAAGGAACAAGCACAATAGACACTGTGTTTTGAAGAATGAAGACTGAAACTGTGTATGTTCTACAACTTTTTCAAGTTGCAAGGTTATCACAAGGTCTCAACAATGAACAGTCAAATTAATCTAGGTCAAAGGCTTCATAATACAATGTTATAGGCCCAATACTTGAATGTTCGTTAGCTCACACAACATTTGTCATGCTACTAGGACACGAAGGTCCATGACGTAGGTGCCCGTGTTTCTACTGTTTCCAGGTATTGTTGCTGTGGAGTGAAGATCTCTTTCACTACACAAATACCATGGGACACATATGTTAGGAATCTTGGGGGGAAATTATGCAACCCCTTACACTATAATAAGGTATCTGTTCGGAGGTAAAATGGGTTGGCCTCTAATTAATCAAGGTTGTAGTAAGGGTCCGTGGTGTCTCTCCAATTGGTTTGTACATGTGTGACTCACTTAAGAGCCTAGTTGATCATGCTGGCTCCTTAGGGATATTCACCCGATCTAGACTATCATCACCATGCCTCGCCCGAGCTTGGCTAGATAAGACAGAACTTTGGTTTACACCTTGTTTATATACCGATCGGAAGGATTAGCGGTTTAAGGTTGTTCTCTGAGGAAGAAGCGCATTCC
The DNA here is from genome assembly GCA_018584345.1 of Thuja plicata. Classification (NCBI taxonomy): domain Eukaryota; kingdom Viridiplantae; phylum Streptophyta; class Pinopsida; order Cupressales; family Cupressaceae; genus Thuja; species Thuja plicata. The sequence goes on along the minus strand of MU227320.1, from coordinate 1,233,795 downwards.
CCGGATAGGCCTTTGTAAAAAAGTATAAAGGTTTGTAATCTAACAGTTTGTGCAAGTGCACCCAAACTCAAGACACGAGGTAAATTGATTAAGTTCCAAATTTTGAATGTGAACTAAGCTACACCACCATACAAGCACAAATGTTCAATTTTAAGCCCAAAAGTAGGTGTTTGATTGCTTGTTCAATTTTAATGCACCAAATTGAGAGATTATTTGCCTTTGTTCAGTTTTAATCCCCACGTTAATTTTAAGCCCACATCCAAAATATGAGGTGTGATATGTTTTGCAAGCACTATTCTTTTTAAACTCAAATCGACAAATGAATTCCTTTTAGTTTTGTGTTGTTTAAACAGGTTAGTACCAAAAAGGATTATTTTGCAAAATAAGGATATAAGTAACTTTGAAATGATGAATGATGCTTACCAAACTTACCCTTCTCTGTCCTTGGTGACTCTGACCCAATCCTGCACAGAAACCGAAAATAATTTCAATTTAGAAACAGAGGGGTAGAAGTTTTGGATCTGATGTTTGCAATATTTACTACGATTGCGGCAATCTTCCTACAACTACGGTAATGTTCTGTCAATTGCAATAAATAACTGGCAAGTGTGGAAAAATGCTGTCGATTGTGGTAAATAACTAGCAACTGCAGCAAAATGTTGTCAATTGCGGCATGGATCAGACAAATGCGGCAAACTTATTGCAATTGCGCATGGATCGGGTGATTGCGGTAAAATACCAGAAGACAAAAGACAAGAAATGGAAAGAATAGCTGTGAAAGCCTACAATCAATTACGGTATTAAACCAGTCGATTGTAGCATAGTATAGATGATTGCAGTAAAATACCAGCAATTGTGAAATAGTACAAATGTCAAAGAAAAGTGTGATTTTTAAATTTACGACCGTACGACCATGGTTGATCAATCTATTTCTTCATCTGCAAGAGATATTTGGGCTGTTTATTTCATGTCGAGTTCACCAAAATGTACGCCTCTCTTTCAATTCCCAAAGCTTTCCAAAGGCGAGGACTAGTAGCAAAGGTTTCACAAATGAATGTGAATCAAGTATATAATGACTACTAAATGAATAATAGATACATGAGCAATAAAATGTACAAGAAAGAGAAAGGAAGACAAATAAATGAAAACCCCACGATGCTTGAAGCTTCTATTGTTTCTCTCTACTCCTTCCGAAATGCTATTCTTGATGCTCAGTATTGGCGGGGCAGCGTCTATGACTTGAGAAGCTTCGAGAATTTTGACAATTGAAATGTGTGTGTGTGGTCGCAAGATGGCTTGAATGCTAGAACCAAACTGACGGAGTAATGGCACATGAGAGCTTGAAATCCTGGACCCTTTAAATGGTTATGAAGGGTTTATTATATAGGATTTGGTGATGATATGAACGGTTGAGATTAATCCCAGAGATGGGGAGATGAACGGTTGAGATCAAAAGGAACAAGAGAGGTCCTCAGTAAACTCCACCTCTTTATTTGGTAATAAGGAGATAGAGTTTGGTTAACTGAAGAGCTAATTATGAGTTGCCTTTTTGAACTGAAGAGGTGGGTGAAGTTACCCATGTGGACTGGAGAGATGGGTGGAGTAACCCATGTGATGTAATTGGAGTTA
>MU227320.1:1178483-1196620 GCA_018584345.1 Thuja plicata | reverse complement strand
AACCAGGAACACCAACAGTGCAACAGAAGCACACACACAGGATAAAGGGCGGTGTCACAGACACACAACATGGGCTAATGTCATGGAAGGTACGCTCACTTGACAAAAGTGGATGCGCCTAAAGTGGCAAAAACATCATAACCCCCCATGGCACTTTATAACACAGTGCGAGTACAAAAACTGAACAAGATGTACAAGATCTCAGAAATGCAGAAGAAGGCACTTTATCTCAGTGTGTTTATAGAATAAAAAATGCATCAGAAGAGTATACAAGCTCAGAAGTCAGAAAGAAGAGTGAGCTATGAACTCAGAAGAAGAGATCCCAAGACCTGTAGAACCAAGCAATCCACCATAGTGCATAAACTAAAAAACTCAGAGGAGAGAAAACCTAGAGTAGAATCTGGAAAAAAAACCTCTACCACTGAATAGCACACTGAACCAGCTTTCCGACGATATCTTGTTTGCCAAAAAAGGAGTCCGAATGAGCCAGATATGACTCCCGAAAGGCAAAACAAAACATCAGACTTCAATAGAAAAAAATTATATTGAAATGGTAGAACCAAAAACCCTAACCTCCACCATCGGAAATTTCTCGGAAAGAGCTTTCCGATGCTATATGGAAGTCAGAAAAAGACCCCCGTATGCTCCCTATAGAGCGAAAAAGGCCCAGGTACCCCTAAAACACCAAAAAAGCTCACAAAAAGAGCCCCAGGGGCTAAAAAATTTGGGCCTCCAGGTGCATGGCGTGTTGGGGGCTAGGCCGCAGCCCCTGGTCACCATATGACCGAGAGCTCGGTAGAGGGCCTGCGGGGGCTGATCAAAATACTGCCGCTCAGGCGGAGCGTCGCTGCGGTGGTGAGAACTGCGCAGGGCGCCGGGAGCAGAGGGAAAAGATGCTGGGGGAGCCACCGGGAGGAGCCGCTGGGGGAGCCACCGGGAGGAGCCGCAGAGCGGTTGAGATGCGGGGGCCGCAGAGAAAATAGGAGGGGCGGCGGGCGGCGAAAAATAGGGGCGCACCGCCGGAGGCCGGGCCCGAGTGGGGCTGCGGTGGCCCGACGGTGGCGCGTTTCAAACAGAACTACATGTGTTTATTAAACACACAAAAAACATTAAAAAGCATATGTTTTTTAATGTTTAATCTCGAAAATCATGCCCGTACGGCCTTAGGAGGCCAAAAAAATTTCTCCAGACGCCCCGGTGCCCAAAATGGGTGTGCCTTATATGGATTCTAGGGTTTTTGGGCCTTCTGGACGCAATGGTAGTGTCCATTTGGGCCCAAAGTGACCAGAAATAAAGGTCCCCCGTAAATCCACACAAAAATGCCAGAAAAAGCCTGGCAAACTTCAAACCCTCAAAAACTTCAAAGAAAACTCGAACAGCAACCAGCAGGTGGGCTCTGATACCATGCTAGATTTGCTAAACTGCAAATCAACCCAAGAAACCTACATGCATAACTCTCATGAAGTAGAAGCAAAAGATAGAGGAGAAATAGCTATGGCGGCCAAAAAGGTAGAGAGTTGAAAACCATGTTGCAAGAATAAGCTTCTATTAACAACAATAAAATGATTACAATCTCTATGAAGAAATGAAAGCGGTGATTCCTTATAAAGGATACCGAAACCCTAAAAGGGAAACTTCTAGGAAATAGAAACTGCCTAAGTGAAACTTAAGCACTAAAGAGTAACTTAATTAATTACTCTACCATCAACTACCAGCCATATTATTATGTGGCATATTTTCCATATGTTTACGTAGCTCATTGATAGTAATTAACATGTCTTGAAAATTCCTTTTTACAAATACACCTGATGAATTTTGTGCACAATGTTGCATTATCATGTTCATTATAAAATACCTAAATCTTGGATTTTTACCAAAGCAATGATCTCTATATCGCAACACATGCTTGAAAAATTCATGAAAATGAAATCGCCTCATTCTTGGCTCTAACCAGTCACATCTTCCATCAGGCAAGAATGTTGGAAATGCCATATCCAATAATCCTGATGTGACATATTCATTAATATGTGATGCACCTATAGCTGACCATTCAATTAATTGAGAAGGAATTATATCAGGATTGTTAACCCATGCATGGATTAATTCCATTTCTATTTGAGCATTAGGTGGTCTTGAGGCCATAGATGTTGTATGCTCAATTATATTACCTTCTATATAGGATCTAATTTTGTACACTCAGATGAGGGTTAGTAGCACCAATTTGCAATAAAATAAACCAATCAAACTACTAAGAACAAACCTATGAACAATAAAATAACAAGCATCGGAGAGGAAAACAAGCAAATAAAAACCACAATACTTGAAGCTTCTGTTGATTCACTCTAGTCCTTCCAAAATGTTGTATGAATGGTGCTCAGTATTGGCATCTGTAGCATCTGTGACTTGGGAGTGTTGAGAAAATGATATCATTACGATAATCATTTTGCTTAGTGCTTCTTGCAAGAATCCTACAGAGTAATTATGCACAATGTTTCAAAATCTAGACCTTCTTTAAATGGTTGAGAAGGGTTAATTATATAGAAATGGAAATGATTTGAACGGATGAGATAGATCCTAGAAACTTGAGAATGGATGACTAAGATCAAAAGGAACTGGAGAAGCAATTAGGAAAATCCACCTCTTAATTGAAGAGAAGAGGATATGATTTAGTTAACTGAAGAGCTAATTGTGAGTTACCTCTTGGAACTGAAGAGTTGAATTGGAGTTACCTCTTGGAATTGAAGATTTGAATTGGAGTCACCTCTTGGAACTGAAGAGTTGAATTGGAGTTACCTTTTGGAACTGAATAGTTGAATTGGATTCACCTCTTGGAACTGAAGAGTTAATTTATTTGAGTATTTTTTAATTTTAGAAATTAAAATACTCAGACATGAGATAATTCAATTCTATTTTGATTTAAAATTGAATATTTGAGTGAAATTAAATTAATTTAATGTAATGAAATTAATTTAATTAGAAGAATAAATTATTAAGTTTAAATATTTGATTTTAAAATTTAGGAAATTGAATTTAATGAATTAATAAAGATTAATTAATTAAACTTTATTAATTAAATAAAATTAATTATTTAATTATTTTTGGGAAATGATTGAATGATTAGATGATTGGATATAGATGAAATAAGATGATTAATTAATGATTAAAAATCATTAATTAATAGAGTAAACTTAGTAATTAAATGTAAGGTCACAAGTCTTTCCATTTTAGGGTGTCTACATTTGCCCCTCGTTGATACAATGTTGCTTGCCATGTTGTGTCAAAGATTCTTCAGATTTTGATCATACCCTACCTTGCCCCGGTGATAGTAGGTGGATTTATGCCCCCTCAACAAATTTGAACAAAAAGACGTAGTAGGAGCGTCAATTTGTTGATGTAAAAAATGTATGTCATGACTTTAAACAAATCATGATAGAAGTTATAAATGTTGAAGATATTTCCTTTCAAAGAGTCCAAGGTTTGGGATGAGAAAATAGGGCTCCCCAAAGAATTAGGGTTTCTGCTAACCTATTGTAAATATCTTGGGGACCCTTTCATTTGTCACTTTGCACTCTGGGGCTCCTGATTTCCTGGTAATATTTAGGTTTTGATTTCCTTTGTTTTCTCTTTTATTTCGAGCAATGGCGTGCCTTCTTGGAGTGATTCACCTTTTCGACTGAGTTCATACTATTGGTCATCCAGAGGGAATATGTGGTGCGGTGAGTTTCAAGATCTTTTCACATTTATTGCTTTTCATTAATGAATTTTAAATTTATTTATTTTAGACCAAAATGATATTTATGTCGCAATTGAGCCCGATTTTGCCGCAATTGCAGTTTGTCTTTCACAATTTTTATTTACCTTTCACAATTGATAAACGTGTCACAAACATTGTTTTTAATACCATAGTTTTTGTTTGATTTTTACAATTGCAATTTTATTTTTGCAATCTGGTTTAAATATTTCACAATTGCCTTAAGGGTTTCATGATTACTCTGGTAGCTTGAAAAATTAATGATTTTTAGCACATGTCAATTGTTTTGTCCCTTCCTGTATTGATAGGTGTTTTTACTTTTCTTGTGTAGATGGTCAGAGATGTCTTTCGATGCCGAGAGTCTAGGCCACTAGGTTTGGTTTATCATTTTCAGATTACTGATGATGAGAGAGATATCTTAAGGTAGTTGGTCTTGTACTGGATTACGTATATTCTTGAGATCATGACCAATAAAGGTCTGATCTCCACCTTTCTCGAGAGGTGGCACTCTGATACATGCACTTTTCATCTACCCACTAGAGAGTGTACTATCACTCTTGAGGATGTGTATCGCATCCTGTAGGTTCCTATTCAGGGTGCGTTAGTAGAGTTCACCCATGAGCCTAACATCAGTACATTATGTGATATGTCTAGTTTTCTTGAGGACCAGTTAGCGATGTTTGATCCTTATGATATCCCATGGTCCAAATTTGGCCAATTATTAGATAGAGTGAGTACTTTATTAGGTAGTTTTATTTGTGGGATTCTATGTCCTGATCATAGGCAAGACAATTTTTTTGTAGTATGGGGAGCTATTTTCTAGAGTATGGTTAGAGACCATACTATTTATGCATGGGGCCCCTATATGATTTACCACATGTACTATCATATGTTTTACGTGGCTTACCAAGGTGGTAAGCCGATTAGATGCATTATGACTCTACTCCAAATATGGGCATGGGAGCATATAGCCATTTGCAGACCTATTTGTACTTGAGATCTTCTTGCGGGATGACCTTATGTGTTTCTCTATGATGGAGTTGTGATCTAGTCTCATATGGTTCACCTTATTTACTAGAGACATCAACTAGATATGATGTCATACTTTATCTGGAGGCCTTATAGATCCTATCATGTTTGGGATGGTGAGGATGCCCATCTTCCTTTCTTCCAGTAGAGGAGGTTTCTAATCGGTCATGTTACTGAGCATGTGCATATGATTTATTTGCACAATATCGATAGGCTGTTGTGAAATTTTGGTGAGTGTAAGGATGTAAGTGACTCATATTCTTACTTTTCCTAGAGGTCTAGAGACATTACACTTTGGGGAGTTGTGGTCCCAGTTCATGCTATGAGGACTGAGTTTGATGGTCTACATCCTGTTTAGTGGACATGACGATTAGCCACTGTAGATGTAATTATATTACCATAGTTGATTATGTTCCCCTTATGATATATGATTCTTTGTTGATTAGTCTCTTTTTATCTTTTATCCATGTGGTACTGATGTTTGAATCTTCTTGCTTTTGCAGGCACTACTCCATAGTTTGATGCTTGGTGGACACAACATTGGCTAGTTGCGCTGATAGATGTTACCCAGTCTGTTACTAGGGTTATCATGAGGAGGCCATGACAAAGAGGTTGTGATTGGAGGAGAGGTGGAGGGAGGGACAAAGGTCAAGATGGAGGGAGAGGGGGAGGATGAGGGGGAGGTACAGATGGAGTTTGAGAGGGGGGGAGAGGTGGAGGGAGAGATGGAGGGAAGGATGGAGGGAGGGATAGAGGGAGAGGAGACAATGATTATCTTGATCCTAGGAGAGGAGGAGATAGAGTTAGGACTAGAGGATGTGGACTTAGGGTGAGTGGGACTGCTCGGTTGGTCTAGGAGAGATCCTAGAGGAGGAGGGGATGGAGGAGGATGCACCTCAACTTTTGAGATGGGTATAAAGATAGACTCGTAAGGCTCCTACAAAGAGAGAAGAGGAGAGAGGAGAGGTTAGAGATGAGGAGAGGGTCAAGGTGGAGGAGGTAGGATCTATCTCCTCAGGTTCTAGAAGTAGTAGTAGTGGTAGTGATAGTGATAGTGATAGTGATAGCATTGATGAGGATAATATTGGGGTTGCCAGAGATAAGGGACTAAGAGGAATTGGGGAGGAGGGGGATATGAATGTTACTATGGCTGGGTAGGGGGATGATGGTTCTGAAAAGGTCTAGAGACTGAGTTAGGATATTGTAGATCTTAGGCTTATATTAGTGGTAGAAGAGGAGAGGAAGAGACGGGCTCATTCAGAGGTGAGAGTCTATGTAGATGGTGTACATGATTTATCCCTTAGGGATTCTTTGGAGCATCTATGGAGGTCAGGGCATGAATTCCAGAGAGGGATTGATTACTGGTGCCATCGTTACAAGGATGTTCTTCCTTCCTCTCAACATATTCCTAGTAACACTTCTTATCAGAGATCCAGTAGAGTATAATGATCAAAGTCCAGTGGTGTGGCTACTTCTTCTTAGCAGTATAGGGAAAGATCTTAGATGTCATCCCCTTAGCAGCCCGACTTGGTGAGGGTGGGGTAGCGGATATTGTCATGTTCTTTGTACCCTTGTATCATTTGTACCTTTATGTAAATTTTTTATATTGATTATGTACTGATGTTGTACTAGTATTGTAGACATTATGTTGTGTTCCTTTATGTCATACTTGCAAGATTTCATTTTACTCAGATATATGATAAATGAGATGCTACTTATGATATGATTCTATATGACGTACATCTTACTTCTATATGATTCCTCTTTATATGTTGATGCACTTTTATGAGATGTTTTATGGTTATATGAACTCTATGTGGTTTGAAATATGTAGGCTCTTGATGTATGATTTTCTTTCCTATGTACCGACATATGGATGTTGGATGGCTCCTTCTTATGAAATGCTCTTTTATATAAGTCATAATGGACTGACTCTATATTGTTGATTATGGATGCCTAAATTATATGATCTGCCATTTATATTTATGCACATGTTTTCTTTTCTTTTCTTTTTATGCAATAAATGAATGCAAACCTAATATGCACAATGTGTTTGAGTAAATGCATGTGTTAGTTAGAATAAAGTTAGTGAGAGATTAGTTTTAGAACTGAATTAAAGAATGAGTGATGAAACCAAGTTGCTATCATACTTTCCAATTTTATTCATCATTGCACCTTATTATATAAAAAAAGAGAGTAAATGCACCTAGATATTGCCCATCTAGATACTACTATAGTCTCTCATAGCAAAAAGAAGATAAAAGATGAGGAATGTTCAATTATTTTTCTAGGTTTAGCTCAGATCATGGAACTGTGTGACAACTTCTATTGCATTTATCCTAAATCATAATTGCCCCATAATTGAATTAAAATAGTCCATAAACATAAAAGAAAGAAAACAAGATTATGATCCATCATAGTCACTCTCACCACATAGTCGTATCCTTGAGGAGCATAAGAACACAATTGCGAAAGATAAATTGACAACAGACTAATGTGACTAACCTAGTCAACAATTTACTATTCCTTGATTGGTTTGGTTTTGATGTTTGATTGCAGATGTGTCTCATTTCAGGAATGGATGACTCATATAAGACCGATCTACCTGGTTTTAAGTATATTTTTCACTATCTAAGACAATTGATAGTTTGATTGAATCAATCGATTGATGACAAGTTAGATTACTGATAAAGATGAGTCATATGAGTCCATTGCCAATTTGCAAAGCTCACAGTTTTTAGAATTGATTAATTGTTTGATCGTCATTCGCTTGTTGATGACAAAGATGATTTATTGCTGAGATTTTTGCAATATTTGATTTTTTTGATGATTGATTTCATTAGGACATTTTACTCTTTTTAGGATTTTTTATGACTTTTTAGATTTTTAAGATTTTTTAGTACTTTTTAAGATTTCCCCCTACTCTAGTAAGCCAATACAAGCCATGGATAAGTGTTATGTCTCAAAGGGGATTGCGCTTCTGCAATAAGCTTGGCTATTCAATCTTGCATGTGGGGAGTACAAGCTTAATCTTTTGGAGTTCATTGATGGAGAAGTGGGAACTTAACACTTGGCACCTGTTTACCACATTTTCACCAAGGTACCTACCTAATAGTGCATTTTTTCCAGGTTTTTACCAAGGTAACTTTTAATATTTTTTGATTTTATTTTATTTTTTTCATATTTTTTTTGGTCGCCAAGGCGCTTGTTTTCCAAGTTTTGACCAAGGTAACTTTTTTATTTTTTAGTATATATATATATATATATATATAGTATTTTTCAGGATCTTTAGATATGTTCTCTTGACCTTGAGACCTCAGGCGTAGAACCTTTTGAGGTGCATGCTGTTGATATAACCAAGGAGTTGATCTCCTTCTTGAGTTTCCAGTTGATATGCTCCACTGTTGTATGATGTGATGATGATGTATGCTCCTACCAATTAGGCTTGAACTTTCTTGGTTTAACTCTTTCTGCTTGATTCTTTTGATTTTCCATGAGGTGAGATCTCCCACCTCAAAGGTACATGGCCTAAATTTCTTTTGATAATTTATTCTAATGAGATTTTGATAGCCTTGTAAGTGATTTAGTGCATTTTGGCATCTCTCATCTAACAATTCTAGTTCATTGAGTCTAGCAACTCTATAGTCTTCATCTACTATGATATTCTTTAGTATTGTTCAGTGATATTCTAAGGGATGTGATTTCAATTTTGAGGGGTAGAACTACCTCTGATCCATATACCAAGGAAAATGGAGTTTCTCCTGTAGGTGGTCTCACACTTGTCTTGTATGCCCATAATGCAAGATTGAGCTGCAAATCCCAGTCTAGACCAGATTCATTGACTGTTATCTTCAAGATCTTCAGGATTATTTTATTAGTGGCTTCAACTTTTCCATTCCCTTAGGTATAGTAGAATGCAAAGAAACCTTGTTTTATTTGGAACTTCTCACAGAGATATTTGACATCTTGGTTTTGAAAAGGTGTACCATGATCAGTGAGTATGGTTTGAGGGATCCCATACTGAAAGATGATGTGATTCAGTATAAACATTGAAATTTGTTTACCAGTGATATATGTGAGAGGAATTGCTTCCACCCATTTGGTAAAATCTTATGTTGCTGCAATTATGTATTTATGACCATTAGAGGAAGTGGGTGTAATCTTTCCCACTAAGTCAAATCCTCATTTTGAAAAAGGCAACAATTTAGTGATGGGGTGCAGGTCCTGAGCTGGTGCATGAATAAGATCTATGTGTATCTAACATTGTGGACATCTTTGTACATACTTATGAGCATCTGTCTCTACAGTTGGCCAATAGTATCCCATCCTGATGATCTTCTTTGCAAAACTATTGCCACATGTGTGGGCCCCAAAAATTGCTTCATGTAACTACTATAAGGCCCTCTAGGATTATGTGGAAGTGAGACATTATAAGAGTGTTCCATCTACACTTTTTCTATACAAAGTATTAGTGAGAAGGGTGTAGCTATAGTCTTATCGAATACGAGACTTATTTTGGTTTCTAGATAGGTCAGGTGGTAGGGTATTGTCTTGTAGGTAATTATACATTTCATTTTACTAAGGAGACTCAGGATCAATAAGGACATACACTGATTCTATTATTGGAGCCTTAGAGGCTGGTATCATTAATTGTTCTACCAGAAATTGGAATCTGGTTTCATTTCCTGGCATGTCAATCAAAGATGCTATATTGTCCATTGCATGTGCTTCTTTGTTCTGAACCCTTGGAACTTGTTCAAATACAATGTAATAAAAAGAAGCACACAATTTTTCCATTAGCTCTCTGTATGGGATAATTGTTTTTGTCTTTGGTCATGTAATCATTGTTGACTTGACTGATAACCAACTAGGAATCACCATAAAATCTTAGGTTCTTATCCTCCATTGTATAGTTCTTTTCAATCCAATGATCAAAGCTTCACACTCAGCTATGTTGTTTTTACATGGAAATTGAGTCAGAAAGATTTAGGAATTGCATCATTTTGTAGAGTGATGAGTACTATTCCTACTCTTGCACCATGATTTGCATATGATCCATCAAAGAATAATTTCCAGACTTCTATTTCTAGTTGTATTGTAAGGATTGATTCATCTGGAAAGTTAGACACTATAGATTGATGATCTGGAATTGGTCCTTTTGCTAGTTGATCAACAATAAATTTACCTTTGATAACCTTCCAATCTATGTATTCAATATCAAAATTGATTAAGATCATGACCCATTTAGCGAGTCATCTTGTTAATGTTGCTTGACTCAACAAGTATTGTAATGGATCTATGTGTGCAATGAGCTTTGTTTGATGGCTCAACATATAATGTCTTAACTTTTGAGAAGCAAAGACAACTGCAAGACATGCCTTTTCTATTGATGAATAATTGAATTCATAGCCTACCAACATTCTACTGATGTAGTAGATGACCCTTTCCTTTCCCTGATCATCATGTTGTGCCAACGGAAAACCTAATGCTGATTCTTTTGATGATATATATAACAGGAGTGGTCTGCCTGGAATTGGTGGCACCAAGATAGGGGAATTAAGTAGATAATCTTTGAAAGTTTGAAAAGATTGTTGGAATTTTTTTGTCCATACAAAGATTACATCTTTATGTAGTAAGCATTGGAACAAATGACACTTATCTGCTAGTTGGGGGATGAATCTCCTGATAGATTGTAATATGCCTTATAGACCCTATAGTTATCTCATATTTTTAGCTGGTGACATGTCAAGGATTGCCTTAACCTTTTCTAGATCTACTTCAATTCCTCTATGTGATACAATGAACCCAAGGTGTTTCCAAGCAGTAACTCTGAATGCACACTTCTTTGGGTTGAGTCACACCTTTTATTCTTGCATTCTATCAAATATCTAACCCAAAACTTGTAGATGAGTTTCTCTGAGTGTTGACTTGGCTAGTATGTCATTGACATAATCCTCCATTTTTTTATGAATCAAATAATGAAATATTGTCATCATGGTGTGTTGATAGATGGAACCTACATTCTATGACATTACATTTCAACAATAAGTACCCCATGTAAAAGTAAATGTTGTCTTATGTTGATCCTTTGGTGAAATTTTTATTTGGCTATATCTTGAGAATCCATCCATGAGTGACAATATTTGATTCCTTGTTGTCAAATCTATGATCATATCACTATTATGTAATGAGAAATCATCTTTTGTACATGCCTTGTTCAGGTCCCCAAAGTCTGTGCATATTCAAATCTGACCATAATGTTAACTAGCACTAGATTTGATATCCAATCGCCATTTGGGATGGGTCTTATGAAGTGTGCATCTAGAAGTTTCTTTAGTTCAACCTTGACAAGTAGAGAAATGTGAGGATGCATCTTTCTTAACCTCTATTTTACTGGCTTTGCATTTGGAAAAAGTTGTAGGTGATGTAGTACAAGCTCTGGATCGAAATCTGGTATGTCAGCATAAGACCAAGCAAATTTGATCGGTCATTCTTTGAAAAAATCAATAAAATATTCTCTTTCCTTAGGTGAAAGGGATTTAGCCAGATATATGTTCTTAGGATTATTTTCATCCCCTAGATTCACTACCTCTTTTTATTCTGCTAGCAATGCTGATTTTTCTTCTTTTAATGGGAGGATATCCAAATTTGTATCCTTTGGCACCTCAAAGAGGTTTTCACCAGAAGATATGTTCTTTATCTTTTTTTTCCATGGTCAAAAAGTGTCGTTCAGTTTTCACTTAATGACTCTTGTTTTTTTTTTTTTTTTTTAACTTTTGCGACTAGAAAGAGGATCCTCCTCCCCAAAGTATGCTGATCTATATAAGTCAAAGGAGTATCATGTCTTGTATCTCCCGATGGTATTCCTTCTCAAAGCCCCATGAAGTTTGTAATGGATTCATCATTTTCAAAAATGTCTATGTCAGGACGTCGTTGTTGGTTCCAGTGTATTAACTTGGGGTAGACTAAATAAATGTCAATGTTGGAGGAAGAATCAATTTGGGCAAATGGAACTACAGTAATATTCCAACAAGTTCAGAATGGGAAGTAGACACTCTATTTAAGGAATGGACATCGATATGCTTATCAATACATGGTTGATCTTCTAGGTTCAGTTGGTCAGCCATGTCATTGAGGTTTATGGTACTTGTGGATCAAGGGGAATGTCTAGGAATAGGTGATTTAGAGTCATGGAGGGCTAACCACTCATACTCATGATAATCAGTCACTCTAGAATTCTTGTCAGGTATTCACTTTCCACATTGTCCAAGATTGCTTGATTAAGAGTTATTTGGGAATTTTTGGTTTCCACTTCTGATGGAAATAGTTTCTATAGTATATTTTTGATCAGGTTATGTTCTTTATTTTTCCCCTGGTTTGATCCAACAATATCTTGTTGGTCTACTAAAAAATCTTGGACATTTGTACTAGTTCTTCATTGACCACATCCTAGTCCTCTTTTGTTCCTTTGAGTTGATGGAAAAGATAATTCCATCAATCCTTGTTGTCTTTACCCCAGACTAGTTTTACCATCATATCCATATTTTTTCAGCATAGTATATCCAGCTCCATATTATGTAAGGGATATTTATAATGCTAGAATCTCTTGAAGATCTTGATATAACCAAGTGTTAATGTATGGATCAAAGGGTTTTCTTTAGTCATGTCTCCCCATTTGACAAATGTAGTTGGTGGACATTTGAATAACACTGGTTCTAGAGTTTCATTTGTTTCTATTGGTCTAGGCCTTCCATATGATCTAGGAGTTTGATGTATGTTGGTGATTGTGAAGGCTTCTTCATATATGTATTCACCACACCCTTTGTCTTTGATTGATATCTTAACCACATTTCTTGTTATGTCCTTTGGAATGGAATCAAAAGCGGGAGGAATACCAGCTTCCTAATTCAATGGTACCTGATTTTTTGTACTACCTCTTATAGTGTTGCAATACTGGAAGGGGTTGGGATCTCCCTCAATGATGATATATTATCCTTGGTAAGGAAATTTGATGCACTGGTGATATGTTGAAGGTACAACTTTCCTTCATGTATCCATGGCCTTACGAGAAACATGTTATATCCTAATTCAAGATCTAGGATTTGAATTGGAGTGCTCTTTATGAATGGCCCTATCTTGAATGGTAAAATGAAGATACCTCTTGATGACATTTCTTCCTCATCATATTCTCTAATATTGATCCTCCTTGTGACATCAATGCTAGATTATGAGTAGCACAAGGTTTTTATCACTTTAACAGTACATATGTTTAATCTAGCCTCACCATCAATGAGGACTCTTCGGATCATATGTTTATGCACTTGGATAAGAAAATGTAGGGGATCATTGTGTAGAGGGTTGTGTGGTGGAAAAAAATGGTATGTAAATGTGGCATGTTTATTAGCAACAATATATTTGACTATGGTTTGGAATTTATCTAGAGTTATGTCTCGTGGGATAACTTCATGTTGTTGTGCTTGGTCCAAAGCTTTCTTATGCTGTGGGAATATGCGCAATAGTTTAAACATGGACATTTGGGTAGGTGTGTGCTTAAGATGATCCACCAAACTAGATTGTGGATTAGAAGCTATTGTGGGATTAGCTGGGGTAGTTGAGGTAGAAGGAACTCCTTGTAGAACAACTTTGGAATGTCATGTTGTGACAACACATTTGGCATTGGCATCTCTGATAGTGATTGTAGTAATTTGGCTTTCTAAAGGATTTAAGAAAATATATTGTTCTATCAGAGTTGGCATAGGTATAGTTGACATGCTTGGACTGTCCACCAGACGCAGAGGTTTTCCTTTTATTATGGTCATTAAATGTATCATTGAAGATAGTGTGATCTGTGGTACCCTTGGACTGGGTATTTGTAACATAAATTATCCCTTGGTCATTGAGGTCTTGTATAACATTTTTAAATTGGTAGAAGTTTGATGTCTTATGTCCTTTGACTCAATGATACTCAAAAAATTTGTTATCGTTCCACCACTTGGGTTTCACAACATCATGTTTGTACTCTCTGATTTCTGGTAGATTGATATTATTGGGTTGAATCAAATTTTCAGTTCTGATTTGATTGAATCTCCTAGTGGTTTGTACTCACATTTAGGAAAAGGAAACCTTTGTTGGTGTTGTGTGTTGGGTTGGTTGTGGGACACAGCTACTTCTTGAGAAGTGGGTGTTTGAATCTAATTACTATTTGTCTATTGAGTGTGCACCATGAGTGTGTGATTTGTCATGGGTGCTCCTTGTAATGAGATCTTTAGTTGAGCATAATTGAGTGTTTTGACATCAATGACACCATCATTGGTGACATTATTTTTTTTTTCCTACCATTTGGATTTATCCATTACATTTTTTGTGGTGTTCATTTGGGTAGGATCTACGAGAATTCCTCATTTGACCATTTGTTTCTCACAACAAACTCCTCATTCTATTAGTTGTTTGAAATTTGGAGTGAGTTGGAGCTTTGTTGTAAATGACATGTTTGGGATTAGATTGTCGATGAACATGACAAGTAGATCTTGTTTGGGCACATGGTATGTTATTCTATTAGTAGTGTTTCTCCATCTTTGTAAGAATTTAAAAAAGGATTTTCTATATTTGTGCTTGATATCACAAAGGTCATTGACGCTGACCTTGCGTTGTATGTTGTGATGGAAGTGAAAAATAAAATTTTCAGCCAATTCTCCCCAAGATTGAATGCCATGCGGTAAGTATGATAACTATTCCATTGTGGGTCCGACTAGACTTTGTGGAAAAAATCACATTAGGTAAGTTTTATTGTGTGATACTTTAATTCAACTAGAAAAGAATTCCCTGATGTGTTCTACAATATTGGTATTGCCTCTGTATTTGTCAAATTTAGACACCACAAAGTGTGTTGGAAATGGTGACACGTGCAATGAATGATCAAAAGGGTATGTGTACAAGTCCTTAGTTGTATAAGACTTAGTTTGTCCCTGATTTTGTATATCCATCATTTGTGTTTGTAGATTATGCACTTGTTGTATCAACATGTCTATCGGTGATTGAGCAACATTTTTGACATTGAATCTCTGTCTCGTGGTTGGTATAAGGCTTTGTATTGGGACATATGATCTCCTTAGGATTTGGTATTGATTTCCCAACATGTGCTTTTGATACTGGGGTATCTGATGGGTCACAGGTTGCTATTGATGTTTTTGTTGGGATCCCTGTTGGAAACAAGATGTAGCCCTTGGTAGATGTTGACTGAATATTAGACCTACAAATATTGATCAGAGTTGTTGGGAAGTATTAAATGCAAATCTATTAGGGATAGACTACAGTATCTGGGTAGTAACAAATGGCTTATTTCTCATTTGGGGTGTTGATGAAATAGTTTGAGGGCTTGGTGTGAAAGGCCACAGGGAATATGCTTGAGATAAACTGGTAACCATGGGTGCACTCATTTGGGAACCCATCATGTTTTGGGTGGAAGATGTACTAGCTTGATTGGCTGAGCTAGTTTGTGTAGACATAGTCTACTTTGATGTCATAGATGTTGATGATGGCATAGAATTGAGACTTGAGACATCAAAGAATTCATTTGAGAGTTTTGAGTTGTGTTTTTTCCTGCTAGTGGGTTTTTAGGCCATATCATAGATACATTGAATTCAGCGGGAAGCTTGACTCCCACTTTGATCTCCATGTGGAAGTGTATGCACATTTTCAATGTATAGAGAGGGATTAATGTTTTTGAATGGGTCGTCCTCTTGCTCTTTTTCCCATGGGGGAAATTGGTTAATGTAAGATTCATCTTGTGGGGTTCTAGCCTTTGACATAGTATAAGGTCCTCCATAAGGTGTAAAAGACATTGTGTTATCCAGGATTTCAACTAGAATGACTGATATAAAGCAAACAAAAGGGACAACCTCTTAAAGAGAGTTCAAGCTCCTGTTTAACAAGTGTAATTCTAAGAAAAAAATTTCAATTTCTCTTGATCTCAGAGATTGGTAATGATAAAATATGATTTGAATCTTTTCTTAGATGAGACAAAGTCACTGAAAAATGATTGATAAAACTAAGATAACAAGATCAAGATAGTCTAATTTGAACTTAATGAATTATCAATGGGAAACAACAATCGAATACCCAAATGTGTGCATAATAAATCCTCTTTCCAATCCATTCTTCTTCTAGAATATCAAATTCCAAATGAGATGAAGGATTGCAGTTAATTAAATAAATAGTTGTGTTGTAGGCTTTTAACTAAAACTCTTTTCTTAAACCAGCATTGGAAAGCATACACTGAGCTTTCTCAAGAATAGTTTGATTAAGCCTTTCCACCACCCCATTCTCTTGAGGAGTGTAGGGGACAACCTTAATCCTTAGAATACCATAATCTTCACAAACATTATCAAACTCCAATGAAAAAAATTCACCTCCATTATCCGACTTTAAACATTTGATTTTATGACCACTTTGATTTTCAACAAGTGCTCTGAAAATTTTAAATTTTGAAAACACTTCAGATTTTTGAGACAACATATAAATCCAAACATTCCTAGTACAATCATCAAGGAAAGTAACAAAATAATTCACACCTCCATAAGAGGTTACCTCTGTAGGACTGAAGACATCCGAGTGCACTAACTCCAAAGGTGTTGTCTTTTTATCATGTTTATCCTTCAAGAAGATGACCTATCTTTGTTTCCCATGAAGACAGTGTTCGCAAAACTCTAATTTGGTAGATTGAAGACCAGGTAGTTGCTCTTGGTTGAGGATAACCTCAAGGAATTTCTTTCTCATGTGGCCTAATATTTGATGCCAAAGAGCCACATCTCTACCCACATCATTCATAGCAACTCCCACCTCATCAACGGTTTCTACTATATAGAGGCTGCCAACTCTATCTCTTTTTTCAATCACCAAAGAACCTTTAGAGACTTTCCACATGTTCGTGAGAGTGGTGAGAAAGCCTTGTGTATATAGTTGACTTACCAAAATCATATTTCTCTTGAATTTGGGAACATGGCATACTTCTTTTAGCAATCATTTGATTCCTCTAGCAATCTGCAAAACAACATCACATTTTCCAAAAATTTCACAAGCTTTGTTGTCACCAAAATAAACATGTCTAAAATTACCTTCTTGATAATTTATGAAGGCTTCCATGCAAGAAGAGGCCTAAAAGGAAGCACCAGAATCAATTACCCATGAATGTGATTTTGTATCACTTGTTGATAGTATTAGAATACCATCATCCTTCTCATTAGTTATGTTTTCTTCGCTATCCAACACCCTTTCTTGTGCCTTGTATTTTCTACAATCCTTCTTGACATGGCTTGGTTTTCCAAAAAACTAGCAATCACCTTGTATTTTCTACAATCCTTCTTGACACTTCCCAAAGAAGGTTAAGGCCACCCTCAAGGATTTACAATCTGAATCAAGTGTATAAAGAAAATACACAATCTAGTGAACTGTCTGATAGCAACTATCTTTTCTTGGTCAGTTCCAATGAAGTATAAAATCTACTCTATATCTAGTAGTTAACAAGCTTTGTAGCTTCTACACATTTATGTCCTTTATTTTCTACCACACCTTCTCCAAAAGAAAATATCACTCATATATACCCTCTTACAATAATTAATTAGGTCAGCCAGTTAAGCTTTCCTAAAACACAAATAATTAATTAGGTCGACCCATTAAGGATTTCCAATACTCAAATAATTATTTCACCCCTTGCTAAGATACACACGATACCTATAACAAGTAAACATCATCTATAATCCATTACATATACTTCCAGATCCGTAATCCACGTGCACAATTAATTTTACACACTACATGTCTGAAGTCGGCCAGGAACTAGGTCTTCTCCAGAATACATGCCACAGCTGACATCACCAGTATCCAAACAACAATAGAACTCAACCCATTACTCCAACATATGTCATATATCCACCAATAAGCTTGCATCATCTGAAATATCTTTGGCAGAAAGATATATTCTAAACAAAGAGACTTGCTCTGTCCAGAATCATAGTTACAATCCAGAAAACTAGTCTTCACCAAATCAACTGTAACATCCATAGTATGCAACATAAAGCCAAGAGACCATAGGAATAAGGTCAACACACATCCTTCTACATAAATCCAACTTTGAGTGTTCTGAATCATCCGTATAGTGTTCATACACTCCTTCCAGTCAAGTAGCCAGTCTGTCTTCTCCACAAAGATATATGTTGACATTAGTGACAAAACATGAATATTAATAGCTTGATCAGTAACCAAAACTGATATCATCCAACAATCTCCCCCTTTGGCATTGATGGAAACATATGGGAAAATCCATATGACAACCAAAAAGTTAATCACATTTACAAAATTG
>MU227320.1:1127766-1160983 GCA_018584345.1 Thuja plicata | reverse complement strand
CTAAAAAGGTGTTGTATACCTTTAACAGGGTTGTTATTCCTTTAACAAGGAATTGTAATATGTAATATTCAGCTCCTAATAGGGCTATGTCTCATTACAGGGACATTATACTTTAGTGCATGCTTGTGGGCACCATACCCACCGGGGTTTTCCCTTGGCTAGTGTTTCCTAAACAATAAATAATGGTGTTATGAGTTCTGTGTTATTTTTTTTATGTTCCTTTGATTTCAGTATGATTATGGTTTATTTGGAATTGGTTTAAGTTTAATTTAAAGTGTTGTAATACTGATTCACCCCGTCTTAGTATTACTTAATCCTAACATTAGGCTAGAATTAGAATTGACAAATGCTGAATTAATCAAATCCACAATGTGGTAAGGATAATCATAATTGGAATAGACCATTTCTAATACCCATTTTGGCCCATTTACATGATTTATATCTTCCACTTGAAAAGGGATAAATTAGAATTCCACTTTTTTCAAGTTCAAATTGAATGAAAATTTTGGGTCTGTAGGTGACCAAGTTATTTTGCAAACAAATTTGAATAAGATTTCAGGTTTGTATTCTCGTTCGAAGAAATTAAAAGGAAGCCATTGTGGGCAAAGAACTAGTTCAAAAGGAAGCTATTATTTATTGCAAGGAATCCAGTGCAATCCCAAACCGCACCCATCGCATTCTAAAATTTTTCAGGCAGACCCCCTTATTAATCAACCTGCTAGAATAATGGGATAAGTAGTTAGGGTGGGAAACTCTAGTTTAGCGGTGTTGAATTCCAATAAGTGGATTAGTGTGCTTAGTTAGAACTCTGGTTTGGTGTTCAACTATAAGAAGTGAGGTTACCACTTGAAAGTAGTATCTTCCGCATTTCCATAGTACACTAACTGTTTGAGTTGTGGATACTGTTAGAGCTTCAACATCTATAGTGAGTTGTTCAAGCTATTTCCATTATAGTCTAGATGTGATAAAGAGTAGTTCCTACTGTTTGAGCTACTACGATTTAGGTGTAGCTGGAGATAAATGTTTGATTGGTATGTTTCTCTTTGAGCTGAATACCATAATGAACCGATATTTCCTCAATGACTTAATTGTGGTGCGAGGCAGCTAATGCTAAGATAGACCTAGAGTGCTTGTACGTGGGAAGACATTTTGGGCATAAAATTGGTTGAGCATGCATGCGTGTTGAAGAAATTCATGAAAGTTGAAAGTTGAAACTCAAATTTTAATTTCAATTTCAAAATGTGGAATCAAACGCAGGAAATGCATCTTCTCACTCATCTTCCAGGTCAACCAAATAGTTTAAATGATATTCCAAAAATGAAAATTTAGAATATCAAATCCCTGATTTGATCATTTCCAACATTTGATAAAATTTAGCATTTTCTAATTCCTGCAACCAAACAAGGCTTGGAGTAGTTGTGGAATTAACATAATATTTTGGTGTAATGAACATAATATTCAAACCAAGGCACAACAAGTTTAACTTGTTCCTTACAATTAGGTTTTGTAAAAGAAAAATTGGAGGTATGGAATGAGACGCGTCTTAAAAATATATTTTTGGAGAAGGAATTATTTGAGAAAGAGTTCGCGACTCTTAACGAAAAAAATATAGGAGGTATGCATATGGAATAATTTAATAAAGAAAAAAAAACTCAAAATGAGATTGGTGGAAATTCTTGTGAGAGAAGAGATATTTTGGAAAGACAAGGCTCATGAAAACTGGATGGAAGTAGGGGACAAAAATACAAAGTTTTTTCATGCCTTAGTGAAAATGAGGGACAAAAATAAGATTGAAGAAATTATGCTTCAAGATGGGAAGGTTTGTAGGGATCATTTGTAGGGATTATGATGAGATTGAGAAAGAAATTGTAAAATATTTCCAAGATTAGTTTTTAGGAGGACATGGAAAAATTATATAGATAGGAGAAACACCATTTTATTGGTCATTCCAAAAGTGATATTGTATGAAGACAATTAAATGCTCACAACAAATTTTATGATGTAGGAGTTGAGGCCGATGACTTTTTCTCTACATCTAGGAAAGACTCTGGGACCAGACAAGTCACCAATACAATTTTATCAAGAATGTTGGAGTTTCTTAGGGCATAAAGTTTGGAACATGGGTAAAGTTTTTTGGAAGAAAAGAGATTCATTCACAATCTCAATAACACTGATATAGCCTTGATTTTGAAGAAAAAAAAATGTTTGACATTTGTGGACCATAGGTCAATTTCCATTTACAACACCATATACAAAATTATTTCCAAATTTTTAGTGAATAGATTCAAATTGATGATGAGGAAAATGATTGCATTGGAACAAAACATGTTTACACTAGGAATAGAGATATCAGATATCATCACTTTAGCAGTGGAAACTATTCACAGTATAATTGATAGTAAAATTCAAGGTATGCACATTGAATTGAATATGATATAATTCATTGGGATTTTCTTCTGGAAGTGTTGAGTAGATTTGGTTTTAAGCAAGATTGGATACAGATGATAAAATTATGCATATCCTCCTCTAGAATTTTGGTTTTGGTGAATGACTCAACATGTGTTTTTTTCAATGCAAAAAATAAGGTAAAGATAGGGAGACTTGATATCACCCTTTTTTGTCTGTTATTATGGCTGATGTAATTAGCCAGATGATTTGAAGACTCAGAGAAGAAATAAATTGGAGAGGTATCAAAGTTCCAAAATATTTGGAACCCATCACTCGCTCTTAATTCAATGAAGAAAATCATTAGGAAGTAGAAGTCACTAAATACACTTTAGAGGCATATTCCAATGTTTCCAGCTAGGTAATGAACAAGGATAAGCCTAATATTTTATTTTTTAATACTAAAAAGATAGTGCAGAAAAATATCTGTGAGATTTTGGGTTATGTTGTTTCCATGCTCCCTATAAAACACTTGGGATCTCCCTTGTTTGTTGATATGGGAAAATCATCTCTTTGGGAAGAAGTGATCAGTAATGTAGTCCAAAATAAAGGAAGTTCTTGAAGAAAAAATGGCTCTTTATTGGCAAGAAGAATATTGATGAGTAAAGTGGTTCTGGCAAAGTTTCCCATTTATGTGATGTCTTGTTTCCAACTTTCCAGTAAAATAATATTAGGGTTGGAGGGACTAATGAAGAAATTTATATGGGAAGGAGCCAATGATGAGAAACACTTTCCTTTTCTAAGCTAGGAGACAAATTGTTTATCAAAGAATAAAGGAGGTGCAAGACTTAGAAGAATGAGCTGACAACATTATGCTCTTGGTGTCAAGCTTGTATGTAAGATATACAAGAATTTAGAGAAATTATGGAATAAAAGGATGTAGAAAAAAATATAGACTCGAAGGAGCCAAATTAGATTTTGGAAATGACTAATAGAGGGGGAGATTCATGTGAGATAGTAGGATGATTATTACAAACCATATTACATGGAAAATTGGCAATAGCAAGACAATAAAGTTTTGGTGGGATTCATGGAATGGGGAGGTTCCAATGGCTCAGATAATTAGTGATACATATTGGAATAAATTTGATAAGTGCTACAAAAAAGAAGCAAAATTAGAATATTTCTTACTTGGTATGTGGCTTTGCAAGGAAAAAGATGTCAATGTCATGGATGTTAAAGGTGATTCCAAATGGTACATAAAATTAGAAGTTAGTTCCTTGGGTCGACTGGGAAATAATTTCTAGGTTTGTAGATATCAGGGTTTCACATGTTTATAGAGAGAGAAATAAGGCTGTAGAATTTTTGGCAAATGTGGGTGTTAGCCAAAAAGAGGCAAAATACATCATGATAAAACCTAAACAATGGCTATTACTAAAGAACATAATTAACTCAAATTGTGAGAGGTGTAATGTTCCTAGGGAAGGCATTGGATAAATAGATAAATCTATCATAGTTTTGTGAAGTGAAAGGGATGAATGGAAAACACTTTGGATCATGGGTGATTGTAGAGTGATAAATATGTTTACTATTTTTCTATAATCATGTAGTATGATTGAGAAGTATCTAAAGGCAATAGAAATATTATCTTGTGTCATTTCTCAATCAATTGCAGACAAGGATAGATCACACTTGGTACGTAGTTGAAAAAGTTATACTAGTGAAGTTAAATGGAAATTATGTGGCCTTTTCAAGTTGAGAGCCAACATGAAATCATAAAGAAATAGAAGAACTGTGGAGTCTACATATGGAATTAATTCAATTTCATTGGTTTGCATTTAATTTATTGTTTTGCATTGACTTCATTAAATTTTTCTATTGGTTGAGTAGGTTAGGCTTAGAATTTGAGTTTTGTGGTTACTATTATATTCTATATTGCATTTCCTATTTTTACCTCATAAACTCAATGTCTTTATCTACAACATAAGAATAATTCATTGTAGAAACTTCTTCTTGTAGCCAAGTGTTGTTTATGAAGCAAAGTTCAAAGGAGATGATTGTAGAATTTGATGACCCCATCCCAATTCTATGTAACTATACAAGAGCAATAAACATTCAAATAATATAGTGATGTATCTAAGGAAAAAATAATTTCACTCAAGTATCATTTTTTGAGAGAGAATATTGCAAACAAAGAGGTGAAGTTATATTATGTTGAGACCATGGAGTAGATTTTAGACATCTTCACAAAACCTCTACCTAGGGGGATTTTTTATTATCTCTAGTAGAGTTTGGGAGTGGTTTCTCCCTCCTTTTGAATCAAGAGGAAGTAAAGTTTGAAGGGGAGTGTTGAATAATTATTGAAAGAAGACTTGGTGGTCTTGTGAAAGGTTATGGAACATGGTTAGATAAAAAGTAATAACTTAGATGTAATTTTGAAGCTTGGACTTAGTGGGAGTCTATCAAGGATATGGATTTCAGAATTATAAATGAAAAATTGACCTTCTTTATTGATGCCAAAGGAGAATAATGGAAATCATAAATGCTAAGGAGGAGAATGGAAACTCAAAGTGCTTCAATAATCAAAAGATTCAGGAATATCGATTAAGGAGAGTTCTTGATCCTAACATAAGAGATTTGTGTTGATCTATTGGCAGTATTTTGTTTTTTGTCAATGAAAAAGGGGGAGATTGTCAAAATATATATTTTCATTTATGTCAAAGAGAGACAAGAAATAATTCTCAAAGATAAATTAAAAAATTATATTCATCGATGAAAAGATATGAGGAATGATAATTATTTTTCATGTCTAAAAAGTATGTTTAGGTTGCATTTTGAGTTGTGATAACACTATGGATTGGTATAAAAGTGAAATCAATTAGAACATACCTAAAATATCATCATATATCTATTATGTTGGTAGAGGTGATGGAAAAGTGTTACATTGAGGTGTAGAAGGTAAGTTACATAGACATTGAGCTTGCAATGACAACTTGTTATGATCAACATTATTTCATATTTGTGAGTTATGATCTGTGTGTTGAAAGGAGAATATAAAGATACATATTTTATCATATCCAATATTTTCTAGAGTCAGTGTTTATTTGAAAGGAAGTTGAAGTGAGAAAAGGGTCATTGTGATTTCTTATCAGGTGTGAATTAGTTCTAGATTAATGTGGCAAAGGCTTGTAGCATGAGCCCTCTAGAGGTAGCATGTGGATGACTATTGGAACTAGATATGGCTGCATTGGGAATCACATGGCATGTTATTTTTGTTAAAATTTAGTTATTTTTGTATGCTATGGGTATTTTTTTTTCCTACACATACTTTATTTATGCTTTCTTAGGTTATTAGGAGTGATTAATATGAGGACATGTGGTAAAATACTTAAGCTAAATGTGTCACTCACTCCCAAACATGGGTAGTTCACTCACACACCTTATTTTTTATTATTGTGCCACATATCATAACCACTATGTTGTCATTTCCCAAGTGGGTTATGGGGCTTGGGTTTCTCACCCTCTTTTGTATTTATTTTCCATCTTTCATAACTCATTTTTTGTTTTCATGTAAGGAGGGTATGCCACCTATTTTGGAATTTAACAAGAAGGTAAAATCTCCCATATTTTATGGGGAATGGGATTTAATGCACCTTTTGGTTGTATATAGCTTTATGTCTATATATAATAAGAACTCTACTCTCACCTTGAATAGTTAAGTGATAACTTAGTGAGAGTATTGGGAGTTTTCTCAAACTTCTCTTTCTCTGTCTCTACTTTTTTCTCATTTTAGATAGATCTCATCAATCAAATATTTTGTTCTTCAATCATTTGTTTCTTGGAGTTGCATGTGATCTATGACCAACATTAGATCCTAGCTCGGTTCTCATTTCTCACAGAATCTAACATGGCATCAGAGTTGTGTTTTCTAGTATAACTCATTATTTTGTATGATTTTAATTGAGAGATTACCCACTATTAGATAGCTAATATATTTCTTAAAAGATAAGTATGATCTCCTAAATTCTCATGTGACCTAGAGAATCAGATAGTTAAAAGGTAAATAGGCATCTAATTAATCTAGTGTGTATATGTGTTCCCATGAGATTTGGGTGATTGCATAATTTTTGGTAATATTGGAGGAATTTTTACCACTTCTAGAGACTCCAAAAGGCTTGAAAAAGTCTAGATTGACTTTTTCACAAAAATTAAAGATTGGAGGACACAGTAGGGAATCAGAGTAAAACATTTTAGAATTTATTTGAGTTGTTTTCATTTTTCTTCACCCATCTAGCTTGAACTCATTTGCAAGAAAAACAATTCTAGGTATTTTCAAACCAAGGTAAAAAAAAATCATCTAGGTATCTCTTAGTTTTTGCATAAAGTTAATAAAATTTTCAAAAATTGAGATTGAATCAAGTGTGATTTATTTTTGGTTGGCAGATTTAGAAACTTTTTAAAAAATTGCATAACTTTTACCTTGGGTGTCAAATTTTTTCAAAGAGTACTTGACAGAAAGATGAAAATGAACACTTTCCATCCACAAGGGTCTCATTAAAAAATTATGTCATTTTCCATTAGATATTGTAAGTTGAATCAAATACATCTTTTTCTTTTCAATAGACCATATCTTTCACCTCAGATCTCTATTTTTCAAAAATGAATAGGAAATACAAAGGTATTTACGAGTACTACACAACTATAAGACTATTTTTCACAAACTTTGCATCAAATTTATTTGTATCATTTAAAAAAAATAGCCATTAGAGGCCTTAAAGGCATTGTAATCTAATAAATGACCTTGTAAACACACTAATTATAAAGTTCCTACCTTGTAATATTTTAGGACTAGGGGGGTGATTTTGAGACTAGTAGAAAATGGGGGTGTATTGTGTGTCTTCTTTCTTGCACTTTTCTTCATTTTTTGCAATCATCTTTTTCTAGCTCTCATGGATGCATCTACAGTTCCTTTTTTAAGAACATATAGCTATTTTGAATAGAAATATAAGATGATAATATATCTAAAAATAATCATGCTACAATGGGACTTGAAACTGAACCTAAGGATGATGCAGAAAAGATAAAATTGCTTAATAAATATGATGAAGCCTTCGGTAATCCATGTATGTCAGTCTCTCCTAATCTTCTTTTTCACATTGAATCTATCACTACAACAAATGGATTGTAGACCACCTTGGAAAACCTCTTTGGTAAGTAGGATGAGTTAAGAGGTCATCAATTAGAGAATGAACTCATAGGGTTGAGTCCAACCAATTTTGACACTATGCAAGATTTCTTCACAAAGCTTAAATCTGTAAGATTGCAATTGGAATAGTGAAAAATAAAGAAGGATAATAAGCTATAGATATTGAGTATTATTTATAAGCTTAGTCCTAACTATTTAGTGTTTGTTTCTACATTCTATGCTACAAAATCTATTTTGGGTTTTACATACAAAATTCCTTCTTTAGATGAATTTTCTACATAACTCAATAGGGAAAAAGACAAATTAGTTCTAATGGATACAATCAAACCCTCTAACTCATATGCATTGGTTTTTAATTAAGGAACAAAAGATTATAAAGGGTATAGAAAGTAGGATATGAAAAAAAGAACCAAGGAGAGAAGAAGAAAGATCAGAAATCTACTACTTCAAAAGTAGATAATCATACCTCTTTATCAAAGGTGGACAACCTAAGAAGGATAAGGTTGAGTGTTCTTACTATAAGAGGATTTTCTATGATAAAAATAAGTTTTTTAAGATACAAATAGATCACCTTCCATATCTTCTAGAATAGAATAATATCAAGGTCCCTAATTCAGTCAAACAAAGTTCATTAGAAGGGGGTATATGCATGAAGATGGGGGACCAAAAAGGTGCCAAATTCTTTTTTGGTCACCCAAAGACTATAGTGCATATGCACTAAAGTGTGCACACAATATAGTACACACACACACCAAAGCATGTGCGTGCTATAGTGAATGTGCACTATGGCTTGGACCACCCAACTTAGGCTTGGGAAATTTAAAACATAGCGTTTGTGTGCTATAGCGCTCACACACTATGTGAAATATTAAATAAAGGTCAAAGAGCCTAAAAAGGCTCATTTCTTCCTCTCAAACCCGCATTTCTAGAAAAGAAGAGTATTTTCAAAGCGCATACGCAGGATATTTTTCTTATTTTCTTCATTAAATCAGACAAAGAATCATTCTATGGCATCATCAAGGTCAAGCCAGAAGAAGAAGTAAGTGATTGTATAGCCCATGCCTCTTATTTGTATTAAAATTTAAGTTTAATTTCAGTTTTCAATCAAATTTTATTGTGAAAATTTATTTTCTTAAATTTTAAGTTTAATTAGGCTTTTCAATTAGATTTTTTTTTATTGCCAAGAAGGAATGTTCTCCCTGTAGAAAACCCTCAAAAAAACCCTCCATCTTCGCCTCATGAACAAATGAATGTTGAAAATAACCAAGAAAATGAACCCCAACCACCTCCACTAACCGAGAAACCTCCTCCTAGAACATAATAAAATTTGATTAACAAAATAGAAAGAGGGAAAACAAAATTAGAATCTTTAATTAGGAGGTTAAAAGATTATATTGATATAAATCTTGGAAGGGAAACACTTGAAAAATCATTAGAATCAATCTTGACCCATGTAGGCTCAGTTAGTGAGAAAATTAATTTATGACATGAGAAAAGAGAATAAAAAAATGATATTATGCAAATAAATTTTTATATGAGGACATAAAAAAGAAACAAATCACAAGAGATGACATTTGTAAACTCTTTAAAAATCCATGGGAAATGATACTCTTAGAAGTACAGCAAAGAGGTTCCCAATTCATTGGTTCTTGAATGAAGATATAAAAATTTTTTTTGGGACAGATGGTGGATGGTCTTTGATTCCCTTCCCTATAAAAATTATGAGATTCCTATATATTTCTTGAGAAAACTCTATTGTCAGTTTGTCCTCAAGGAGGTGCCAAATTATTTTCACTTTCTAGAATCTTAGGATAGACGCAAGGGGTCATGATTTGATAGACCCATGGCACGTCATGACCCTAGTGCACTAGGGTGCACAATGGCAAGCCATGGGTGGATCATGTTAGTATTCCTTCCATTGTAAAGGAACATGTGGAGGTGGACACACTAGGCATGATCAGTGCTCTGACACAGACTCTCATTCAATGTGTCACTCCTTTATTTGAGGGTGACCATGGTCGGTCCTTGAGGGGTCATATTTTTTGGTCCTATGGACCCCTGTGCATATTTGGTACTAGTGATAGAGAGGAAGAGGATGATGGAATGATGCCCAATGATTTTCTCAATGTGACATTTAGCATCGATACACATGTAAATATTTGCAAGTTCATTAAATTTATTTTATCATATTTCATTTATAAATTAATGAATAATTAAATTAGTATTTATTGATTATGATCAAAATTTAGGGCAAGTGTATCAGTGGCAGTGTCAATGATCCCCCGACCCTCTTTTACACTAGATCGTCAATTCCACAAGTATGTATTGAATAAATCATTTTCATTAATACATTTGATTATTGTAATGCCCCACCAGGGAACCCAAGATAACTAACCTAAACATGCAACTAAGTTAACAAGATAATTTTTTTAAAAATGTCTACAAATAATAATGATAACAACATAGAAGCAATGCAATAAAATACATGACATACACATAGATACAACTCAAACATAGATTAAAAACCTTGAGGGTTCCTTGACGTAGAATTACTTAAGAAAAATAATCTATGAAGAACAACTATAAAGAATTAACATAAAAGATACATCAATTGAATCCATAATATACATCTCATATAATAAGACCACATATACAACTGATACCCAAGGTATACATAAAAGAATCAACATCCACTACACAAGTAATAGGGTATGCACTAATACATAACAATACAATACATCCTCCGAAAGGATGTCAACCAATATATAGATATGGTACAATTATACAACTCATGAAACTGAACAAGTCTCTAGAAGATGAAGAAGAAGATAGAACTGCAACAAGGATCATCCAAGCATGAAGAATAATGTCAGATCTCAAATGGAAAAATAATCACTACCATCCAACCTCGTGGAACCAAAGGTCCACTCCCACCATTCTGAGGAGATAATATCATGCCCACTTGCATGGGTATACAACAAGAAGGTAACATAAAAGGTATATAAGACATCACAAAGAAACACATAGAAAGATCTTAGAAGCTCTCTGAAACACAATAAGGAATATATACAATACCAAAGGCACCCGACACATGTATGATAACCTAAGCTAAATATAGGGAAGTGTCATCATATACATCTAACCCTTAAGTTTTATATTGGTAGTCTCACTAGGCCCCGACACTCAAGTGACCATATGGTATCAATGACCTCTCAAAAAAACAAAGTCACTAACTATGCCAGACACACACCCCTCAAGGAAAAAAGCATCATTTCATACTCCATATTAGCCTATAATAATGCTCAAGCATGGGTGAGGAAGCATATCTTATTATTTTATTTTAAAACCCCAATTAATCATTATGTTATCACTTGTTAAGATTACTTACAATAAGTGATCTTGGAAGCCACTTGCGGGCCCTGATGGTTATTGCAAGCCACCCCCTACTACACAAATAGGTAACCTACCCTAGGCTCATAGAACCTACAAAGATCTAGCAAGGGTACAAATATAGATAAACCCAAATCCAGTTCCCCACATAATAACAAGAATGATCATACATATATACACTCTCATAAAATTCATAAACAACATCAAAAGGAAATACATAACTCTCAAAATGGGTTCCTACCCATAAAAGTATTATTGGTTCTCAATTAACCAAAACCACTTAAATTAATCTCAAATAATCACAGAAGTTAAGTTCATACATACTAGATTGGGTGAAAAAGATCAAGACCAAAAATTGACATTGCATACACTGATGCACACAAAATACCATAGAAAATAGAAATACCCAAAACCTCTAGTTTTACATCCTAAAAGTTGACGTAGTTCCCAGATACAAAAATAGTTAATCCACAAAGAATTAAAAGACATACCTATCATAATACAAGTCGCAGTCAACTAAGGTGTCACACGTAAAGGACACTCATGCATAGATATGATTGAAAGTAGTTGAAAGAACATCGATACATTTATAAAAGCATTCAAATCAATATTAAAGAACAAAATCACTACAGGTAGATCTTGATTGCATAAATAAATAAATTGAATAACTCTATTTCTTACCAACATATCTTTCTAAATCCATCGAAATTAATAAAACAAATTCCATTAACTAATATGCTTATTAAATAAGAAAAACCAATAAACAAAACATTATACATAAAATTAATATTAATAATAATATTATATATTAATTACCATCAATTAATAATAATAATAATATACATTATTAATAATAACAATTAACATTAATGGTAGGAGCGGGAGGAATTTTTAATTTTGAAGTAGGGGAAACCGGTTTTGCAGGTGCTGGATGTTGCTGCGGGAGCTTGTGATGGTGGCCCTCTTGTAGACCAGGAAAAGGAAGACACACCAAACAAGGATGGGGTCCCACGTGACATATAGAAGGATCCAAGTAAAGAGGAGGTGGGGATGGAGGGGAATTCCTTTGCACATTCAGAGGCTCAGTTTAGTGTCAAGGAAGATTTTGCCTGGCACTGTCCTTGGTCAACTTTATTTGGGATCAAACCGTCAGGAAAGTCTTTTTTCCTAGTTATAAAAGACCTATCTGAGAAGGAAAAGGGAAAGTACATCATTTCTTTACTATACAAACTAATTGAAAAAAATATTTCTACCATGTCTCTAACTTTGGTGGGAAAATTCGCTGGGTCTAGGCCTAATATTGACATAGTTAGAACTTTTGCTAAGAAAAAATGGAACCTAAAGGGCCAAGTTGAAATTAAAGCCATGGCAAAGAGCTACCTTTCCTTTGAGTTTTCATGCCAGGAAGACTATGCCAAGATTCTTTGTGCTAGGGCGTAGGATATTGGGAAATCCTCTCTGGTACTGCAAAAGTGGTCCCCCAATCTATACCTAATTGATTCATTCTTTATACAAGCCCCGGTTTGGGTAAGGCTTCCCGAGCTCCCTCTAGAGTTCTGGTACAAATATGTATTTTCTATAATTGATAGATCCTTTGGAGAGCTTCTTTAGATTGACCTAGTGAAGGTGGAAAGAAGGTGCCTCACCTATGCTAGAATTTGTATAGGGGTGGAAGAGGGGAAAGATATGCCAGAGTTCATAGAGATTTACTCTAAATTGGGAAAAAGATTACAGAAACTGGAATATGAAAGTGTGCCTTTTTCTTTCTTTCATTGAAAGAAAGTAGGACATATGGCCAGAAAGTGCCCAGAACTAGCTAAGGAAAAAGCTAGGAAGGCTCAAAGGTTAGTAGTGAGAACAAAGGACCAAGTTCTTGAAGCCCCAACTATGGAGAAATCCCAAGTGGGAACCTTAGCTAATAACACCCAAGTATGGAAGAAAAAAGGATTCAAAAACTACTATCCTTGTTACATAAAAGAAACAAGAGGAAAGAGAAGAAACCATCAAAGATCAAATGGGGGAACCCATACAGCAACCGACTCTAGTCTCAAAGAGTGTGAAGATCATGCCCTCCATTGTGGCTGAATCAACCCCAAAAGGCAACTTTTTACATGAAACTTTAGGAGCATATAGAACCATGGAAGTACTGGGCAGTGAAGAAGGGACCCCATGTGCGTAGGAAATTTCTTCTATTGCTTTGAGATCCCCTGAACCCTCCTGGGAGTTTGGCATTTTTTGGAATACGCAGATCAATCTGAAGGGTGAGAACACCCATGTGCCTATTCCTATTTCAAATCTTGATCATTCAGAGAAGGTATTCAATATGGAAGCTTTACTTAAATCAGTCACTCCAGGACAATTCACAAGAATGGAAGAAATTTTTTCCAAATACAAGGAAGGGACGGTGGGTGAATGGACCAGTGTTAGAAAGAAAAATAAAAATAGGGACCCCACACCAGTTTCCCCAGCAGTAACCATGAGTAAGAACAAAGCTGATCTAGGTGTTAAAATGAAAACTCCAGGGCAAAAAAAATTGAGCCAGATCTGGCAAGAATAAGCCTGCAAGAACATAGCGGATGGAACCCAAAATTCCATCCAAGATGACTACACATCCAGTTATAAATGAAACTAATATATTGGAATATTTATGGACTTAATGGTCCACATAAGAAGGATGTAATAAGGAATATGATAAGGGGTCATAGACCAGATATTATGTTGATCTAGGAAACTAATATGAAGAAGGAAAAACTTGAAGGCATTAAATTCTACAAGACTATGGATAGGGTCTCTATGAGTTCAGATGGAGCCTCTAGAGGTTTGATGACAATGTGGAATTCTTCACTCATTAGGGCTGAAATCATTCATGAAGAAGGTAATTTGTTACTTTTGAATTTTACTAATATTAAGGATAATGAAAGTTGGTACATCATGAATATCTATACTCCTAATTCAAAAAAGGGAGAAGATCTTACTGGGACAAAATTAGAAGCATTATTTCGATGTTATATCTTTCAATAGGTATTATCATGGGGGATTTTAACACCCCTCTCAAAGAAGGGGAAAAATAGGGAGGAATCAACCCTGATCTAGAAAGTAGGCAAGAGCTCATGGACTTTATCAATGATCAAGCCCTCTTAGATGTGGATCTTCAAGGGGCGAGCTTCACCTGGAGTAATAGGAGAATTGGGAAAGAGTACATCCAAGTCTGGCTAGATAGGGCTTTGATCACTATTGATTGGCTAAATTCTCACAATAGAAACTTATCTACCCTAGTGAGGATTGGGTTAGATTATTCCCCTCTGTCTCTTACTCTGGACCTAATTATTAAGCAAATAAATTTCCCTTTCAGGTTTGAAATTATGTGGACTACCCATCCTAATATCAATAACAAGATCTTGGAATGGTGGAATATTGATGTTAAAGGGTCTGCAATATTCAAAGTAGCTAAAAAACTTAGAAATGTCAAGATTAATATTAATCTTTTGAATAATAGTGATTTTGGGGACATCTTCTCCTCCAAAGAGAAGGCCATTTTTTAACTTTATCTTATCCAAGAGGAAATCTAGAGAGACAAATATGATGAGAACAATTTGCATCAAGAAAAAACCCTACTTTCAGAGTACCACAATGTGATCAGGAATGAGGAGATGTACTGGAAGAAGAGATCTAGATCCATATGGTTGAGGGAGGGGGACCAAAATACTTGGTTCTTCCATTTATCCACTATGAAACATGGGGTAGTCAGCAAGATTAGTTACATCAAACAAGGGAACCAAATTTTGCATGATAATAATGATGTTTTTGCTACTGCTGTTGATTTTTTCTCTTCACTCCTTTCAAAAGACCTTAATCTAGCTGAATAGAATCAGGAGGAACTATTGAGCAACATTCCCTCTATCATCTTAGAGAATAAAAACAAAGTCTTGAGTGCCATTCCAAATTTTTAAGAAGTTAAAAAATCCTGTAGATAAGGTCCTGGGCCCGGACGACTTCCCTATGTTTTTCTTCCATATGTAATGGGAAATTGTCAAATATGATGTGGTCAAATCCATGTAGGAATTCTTTGGTTCCAAAAATCTACTTAAGGAACTCAATTCTACATTCTTGGTTCTTATTCCAAAGGCCTTGGGTGTGGATTCAATGGAGGTCTTCAGACCCATTAGCTTATGCAATTCTTTCTATAAGATCATATCCAAAGACATTACTATCAGAATTCTTCACGTGCTCCCTTCTATCATTGATCACCAACAATCAGGATTTGTCTAGGGAAGACAAATTTTGGACTCCATTATGGCGGTGCACGAAGTGATCCATTCCTTAGAGGTAGGTAAAAGGGAAGGTTTCCTTCTCAATATAGACATGTCTAAGGCTTATGACCGGGTGGACTGGTCATTCCTAATGAAAGTGCTTGTAGCTTTTGGTTTTAATACTAAAACTTGCCAGATCATTCATCAACTCATTTATTCACCCTCTTTAGCGGTCCTGGTTAATGGGTCTCCTAGTGCTTTCTTCAAAGCTTCTCGGGGTCTGATACAAGGAGATCCCCTGTCTCCCATTCTCTTCATCATTTTGGCTGAGTTCCTAGGAAGACTAATTTTAGCTAATAGGAGATCTGGGGAGCTAAAAGGCATCAGGTCATCCTCAGGAAATACCATTTTCTCTCATCAACAATTCATTGATGACACCATTTTAGGAGGGGAGACTTCGGTTAGGGAGGCCAAAATTGTAAAACACCTTTTGGATTCCTATACTAGGGCCACTGGGAAATATATGAATTGGAATAAGAGTTCTCTCTTCTTTATTAACACCCCAGAGGCTAGACAAAGGAGAATGGTAGAGATCCTTGGTTGTGGTATTGGATCCCTCCCCTCTAATTACTTGGGCCTCCCTTTTGGAGTTAAGACCCCTGAAGAATTCTGGAATAGACTCATTGACAAATTCAATAGAAAATTGGCTGGCTGGAAGGGGATCACTCTCAATCAAGTAGGAAAAATTTAGTTGACTAAATCTACTCTTCAAAACCTTCCTACCTATGCCTTAATCCTCTTCTCTATCCCTGCTAAAGTGGCAGAAGCTATGGAAAAAATTCAAAGAATATTTCTTTGGTCTAGGGTAGAAGAACATAAGTGTTTCCATTTGATCGCTCAGGACAAAGTTTGCCTCCCTAAAAGCACTGGAGAAATTGGTATCAGGAGAATTAGGCCTTTCAGCAAGGTTCTCCAAGCTAAACAGATTTGGCGTATCTTCCATGGTAAATGAGAATGGAGAGACATCTTCAAAGATAAGTATCTTTCCAATAATTCTTTGAGTATCTTTGATTTTTAAGAAATTCTGAAAGGGTCTTTTATTTGGAATGGCTTCCTCAATGCCAAAGATCTTGTCAAATCTAAATCTAAATGGGAAATTGGCATTGGTCATAGAATCAGTTTTTGGAATGATAATTGGTTATAGTCTGGACCCCTGAAAGATAAAGATTCCTATAATTTATGGAAGGATGAGTGCACCCAGCAATTTGGGGATAGGGTCTACAATTACATAGTGGGAAACTCTTGGGTGGATTTTCCATCTATTTCCCTAGATTTTTCCCCCTTATCCATAGCTTTGAATGCTATTTCTCTATTGCAGAATTAGGATTCTATGATTTGGGAAGGTTCCCCAAAAGGTACTTTCATGGTTTCCTCTACTTACTCTCACCTAACTCACCAGGTAGCCAAGCCTTTCTAGGCTAAAGCCTAGCTCCCTAGCCTTACTCCCAAAATTAATGTCTTCTTCTGGATTTTGACACAAAATCATATCCTCACTGTTGATAACCTTTTAAAGCATGGAATCTTGATTCCCAATGGGTGTGTTCTATGTAAAAGCCAAGCTGAATCAGTGGACCATCTTTTTCTTCATTGCCCCTTATGTTAGCTCTATCTGGCATTACTTACTATCAGTTTGTGGGATGCATTGGTGCTTCCCCTCCTTTGTTTAGGACCTTTTCTTCCACTGGACCCTGCCTTTCAAGAATACTGCTTTTCACAAAATTTGGACTTGGACACTTCCTCGCCTTTGTTGGGAAATTTGGGAAGAGCGCAACAATCGTATCTTCAGGGATTGTAGTGTTCCTTCCAAAATCATTTTAGAGAAGATACATCATGCCATGTTAGAAATTTTTGTTTTATGTGGTAATACTAATCCTTTTGCAGGAAAATACAACTCTGTTGATCCCAAGAAGACCAAAGATAAAAGACAGAATTGTACCTAGCAATTTCCCCTGAAAGGATGGTTTAAAGACAACTTTGATAGTGCGGCCAAGGGTAACCCAGGTAAGGTGGGAAGTGGTGGAGTGATTTGAAATTTATTGGCAAGGGCACCACTGTAGTTAGCCTCCCACTTGGTACACAAACCAATCACTATGCAGAGGCAAATGCGTCCATCCAAGTTACCAAATTATCTCATGACTTGGGATAAAAAATCTATGGTTAGAAGGTGATTCATGCAACATAATTAACTGCCTCAAAAATATTCACCCGCCATCATGGACTATAGCCAACAATATAGATGAAACTCACAACCTTTTGAACACCTTTGAAAAGGTACACATATCCCATGTGTACAGAGAATCGGACTAGGTTGCTGACTAGTTTTCCAACATGGCAGTGAAAAGTACCAAGAAGACTCATTGGATTCATGGAGGAGACCTCCCATGTGAAGTGATGGAAATCGTTGATTATGAAAAAATCCAAGGAAAGGAGGGATTTATTAGAACTAATCATGAAAGTTAATATTGCATATGGCAACAAATTTCCCATAAATGGAAAGTACAAGAAAGGAAGGAAAGGCAATGATTAAAAATCACATCCGCACACTTACTGGGTGCCCATTTGCAAAGGCAAAACTTATCATTGAAGGCATAAAAGAAGAACTATCTAGAACAACTCGAAGAGTAAAGGTTTGTTAAGTGGTATTTTCCTAGTTGTGATTCAAATCTTTTTTCTTGCAATGGGAGGTGAAAGACACAGAAGGGAGCCCTCTAAAGACTCTGAAAAATGGAGGAGATAGACCAAGATTTGGAACTACCTCCAGCAAGGTGGAATTTCCACTTTCATTGAAAGGCTTCATGGTGGGAAGCTGTCAGTGATGAAAATGTTTGTGAAAAGATGGGACAAAGGCAGTGTTGTCATTGAGGGTAGAAAATTTACAGTGACTGAGGAGGTTATTTCTACTATTACTGGTATACCCATTGTCAACAAGAAATTTTACAGAGACCATAAATTTTGAACTCTGTGATAAGCAACTTCGTAAGAAATGAGGAAGAGAAGAAAGCACTTATTAAAGTTAGGACCTACTATCTTCCTGAAGGGTTGAAAAGACTGTGGATATTTTCCTTGAGAGCCATCATCTCGTAAATCATGCTGGACAACATGTTTGATAGGATCATAATCTACCACTTTGTTCTCATGAATAATTTTTGACATGGTATGCAGGTTTCAATACCTTTTTACTTTTATCCATCTATAAATGAAAATATTGATGGGTTTAGGGATAAGGATATTGCAAATCCTTCTTTGCATGAATGGATTTTACTTCTTATTTATGAGTTCTTTAAAGCCCAAATTCTAGGGAAGGAGTTATCTTAGAAAGAGGACATGGAGGCCTCTAGCTCTGATTACAATACTTCGAAGACTAAAGATAGTGAAGGTCTACACTCTAAGGATCAAGATGAGTATGACACTAAAAAGAAAAATATGGGTTCCTCCTCAAAGAAGAGTATCACCAATCTGCATACCATTAAAAAAGAAAAAATGGTGACCCCAGCCAAAAAGTAGACCACCACGGTTATATCCTCTGAGGAGGAGTATAACAAAAATGAGGAAGGGATGAACATCGAAGGTGAGGAAGAAATTTCCAGCAGAAAAGGTAGAAAGAGAAGGTAGACTACAATGGTGAAATACCAAAACAAAAAGGGCAAAAATAGGGATGAGAGTTCAGGCTAGAAAACTCCCAAGGATTAGACCTATAGAAATCCCCCTGTTTCTCTCCATAAGGTGAAGGAGAAGATCCAAGATGAGAATTATGAGACTAACCAGGCTAATCCCTCACCTTAGATCTTTGAACCCCAAAACATAGGGAATGAAAAATGACAGGATAGCAAATTTTTCTGCTATATGTTGGAATAGGGGAGGAAAATGGGTTGGCGTAACTTCAATGTTAAAACTGCCAAGATGGGGATTACCAAAGAAGTTATTAATCCCAGGTTCATTGTAGGTGAGGATGGCCAGATAAAGTTGGAGGAGCTTATTGACCCAACTATGGTTGTGCTCAGTGACAATGCCAGAGAATTTGAGATGGACCTTCTCAATAACACTAGGAATAGCATGGCGGATAGCTACAAGACAATTAAATGGTTTTTACATGAAGTGGAAGATCTAAAAAATAGAGTTAATGGTACAGATAAAGCCAATGTTGATAGCACTACTGTTGAACAAATGAATCTGAGTACCAAAGTCAGAAAAATGGAGGACAAAATGATTACGGTTGAGGCTGCCCTAAAAAACATTGGAACTAAGTTTTAATATTCTCAAAGCTTCAAATGAACACCCCAAGGCTATCATTGAGGAACTAGAAGAAAGAATTGAAGGGAATGAATTGGCCAACATGGGAGTGGAAAAAGAGTGGAAGATAGAACAGAGGCTCGACAAGAGGACTAGGGCCAGTGCAAAGAAGAAAAATGATGTTGATATGGCAACTGATCTCCAGAAGATCAAGGACTCTACTGCTAACATGGAGCTGCTCAAGGCTAAGGTGGCCTCCCTGATGGTAGACTTATCTTTATTGTCCCTGGTTCTTTCTTCTTTCCCTGTGTTATTTTATTTTTAGAAGTGTTGCTAGTTTTTGCTTTGGCCTTGTGTTGGCCTGTTTCATTTTGTCTAGGTTTACTGTAAGATCTTAAAATATTTTTCGGGTTTCAAGAACCCTGTAAAACCTGTTTTA
This sequence comes from Thuja plicata, assembly GCA_018584345.1. Taxonomy (NCBI): domain Eukaryota; kingdom Viridiplantae; phylum Streptophyta; class Pinopsida; order Cupressales; family Cupressaceae; genus Thuja; species Thuja plicata. The sequence goes on along the minus strand of MU227320.1, from coordinate 1,141,023 downwards.
CTTAATAAAAAACAATTAACATAAATATTAATAATAATGAAAACTTATTGTAAAAGAAAAATTATTTAAAAATTTTAATAATAAAACAAAATATATAAAAAACCATATTTGGGGGGGGGGGGGTGGGGTCTCGGCCCCACCCCACCAACCTGTAGCCTTTTTAACGGACTGGCCCATGGAGTACGTGGGGAAGCCCACAACTATTGTGCGGTCCCCATCGTGGTTCCCATGGTGGATCCGTAGGCTCAGATTCATCTGACCCCATGGGTCCCTACGGTACCCGTAGGCCCACGGCTCTGCAGTACTTGTGGACCCACGGGTGGTGGCCGGTGAAGGTGGTGGCCCCTGCCACCAACCAATAAAGTGTTTTTATATTTATTTATTTTTAAAATACTTTTCTTTCTTTTCCTTTTTTTAAAGGTTTTCTTTTTCTTAAATTCTCCTCATTTAACATGCATTTAAATTAAAATAACAAATCATTTCTATTTATTTATTTTTTAATTGATTTCTTTTATAATTTATTTATTTTTTCTGGTGAAAAATAGACTGTATATTTTTTCCAACAACTATATATTTTTTTAAATTTAATTTTCCTTTCAAAACCAAAGGGACATGAACATAAATATGATCCTTTAATCAATAAATAAATTATATATATATATATATATATATATATATATATATATATATATATCAANTTAATAAATAAATAAATTATATATATATATATATATATATATATATATATATATATATATATCAAGGCATAAGAACAATTAATATCAAAGGAACAATTAAGGATTTTACGAAAACCATGCAATTGATTTAAATAAGGAAATGATAAACATTTAATATTAATTTTCAAATGAAAACCTTGCATGCAATTAACCTCTATTATTTTGTTTCCATGCAGATCTAGATCTGGAATTTTGAACAAGAACCTGGTAAGGGTGTGTTTTCTTCTTTTGAAGGTAAGGGATTTACAAATCTGAAGGCTAATATCCATTTTGGCAAAATTATCAAATTTTTTCACAAAGGAAGACATCTTCACATATCTTAAACCCTAATGATAATTTTGGAAACTAAATCATATCAAATGAAAACCCTGATTCCCATATTACAACTAAACAAATTAAATGAAAACCTTAAGCCCAAAACATAGATCTAACATACAATCATGAAGGAAAAACCATAGAATTGATCCAATAACCTATTCTTCCAATTTTAAGCAATATAAACACATCATATCAAACAAGGAAGATTTAAATGCAGGATCCTAGCATCTAAATGCATACAAGATAGTGATTTGGAAGCTAGAATTAACAAGATCAAGATCCTACCTTAGTAACTATTGAGAAGATCCAATTCAAATCCAAAGCAATCAAGAATTTAAAATACTCCTAATCTTTCAACAAATCTCCAATCACATGAATTATCCTTCTCCCTAATTGAACAACCTCGAAAATGGCTTTCAATTCATAGTTATAGAAAACCAGGAAATTAGGTTTTCAAAAAGTGAAACCCTAAAGGAATATTAATTATTTAATTAAAAATTAAAATAATTTTTTTAATTTCAATTTCACTTAAAGCAATGCACTGATGAACCATAACTGATTGAATGTGTGAAGATGTTAATTTGATCACCGAAATGCAGAAAGATAATGCAAGACATTAAATTAGTTAATGGATTGTATTGTCATTGATGCTAACTTGATATAATTTGATCGGTTATATAAAAAGTGTCAAAGGCTTCAGAGAATCAGAGAGATAAATATTATGCCTTTTGTAATGCATAAAATATTAGCATTCACTAAGTGACTGCAAACACCGACGAGTAGTGCACCTTGATGGATAGAGAAAACTGAAAGTAAAAGTCACATTGTTTCCCAAGAAAGAAACCCAACAAGCATTACCAACGAGAAGGATCACAAGCATTACTAACGATCAAAACTTCACAGTGATGCTAGATAGACAGAAAACCTCGACAGACAGAAAACCCCGATGGAGATGCCTGAGGAGAACTGAAGTGTTGATCGAAGCTATCAAATATTAAACACTGAAAAGAACTGAAGTTCAGAAACAAAAAAATACTTAGCTGGCAAGAGCTAAAGATAGGGTCAATTGGTTGTTAACATTGTTTTCATTGACAAGTTAAAGCCAAAGATAATTAAAAGATTTAAAGAATTTTTATTACAGTTGGCAAGAAGATATCTACGAGATAAAATAGGAATAAAATCTTTAAAGCAAGATTGGCTAGAATTGCGGATTATGCCAAGAAAAAGAAATTCAATAACTTAGAAATGATGATATCATGTCTATAAAGAGACAATCTATTTCATTATGAATTAGGGGAGTGAATAGAGAAAGAAGATACCAGAGAGAAACTGATGAAGAACAACTTCATACAGCCCTGATCTATCAAGCTAAGGAAAGAGCTAAAGAATTCTATGGACACTAAGCAACAAAGAAGCACAACATCACCGAGCAGAAATAAGTGGAGCAAAGGTATTGAAAAGATACATTGATTAGAAAGGTATAATGAGCTTACAATATATCTGAAAATCTGCAAGTCTATAGTTGTATATGTGAACAGATCATTTACTGTTTCAATTTAACCATTGGATCAGAAAGTCTCTTAACCGAGCAAGACTTAACAATCCTTTTTATATTGACATACATCCCAAGGAGTATCTAAAAGTTTTATCATGAAGATAGCATGAGATGCCAGATACCATTTGATAAAATACACTAGGTTTGGTCATAGAAGGTAGCATAGAGATGCGAGATATCAAGTGACAAACTATTCTATTTAAATCCTCTAACAAGGTCACACCTAACAATGTGTTTGTAACCTTTAATAGGGTTGGCTCTTCACTAAGCTCACTTCAAAAGAGTGAACATTTTGGGTTACCTGTCCCAAGTGGTTTTTCCCTTAACAGGGTTTCCATGTTAAAAATCCATGTGTCAATGTGTTTATGAGTCATTACTTTAGTGTTTTGCATTACACATAACTAATTTTGGATTGATCGGTATACACTAAGAAATTTACTGTATTTCGGTAAATGAAAGACTGCTAATCGGTAAACAGTAATAATAAGGTTTATCAGTGAACTCTGAGCAGTAGTTATTTGTTAAGATTATTTGAAGGCATTCATCTTGTCGGACTGAAGATAACTAGAGGCTTAATATTGTGGTACTAAGTTTTTGGTTAATTTATTGGAAAAATTTTGAGGCCATTGATTCACCCCCCATCCCTCTCAATTATTCTAACATGCACAACTCAACTTTATAATATAAAACAAAGTCACAATTGAAAATGCATGAGAATATTTCAATTTAAATAAATCAATTAATCATGCAACTTAAAGTAATACTTAATAATTCATTTTGCATTATTAATTACAATATTTAGATTTAATATTTATTAAATCTCAATTATTAAATTAAGACTTAATAATTAAATCAATCAATTAAATATAGGTATTTAATTAATAAGTAGCCATATATTTAATATATCAATGTTTTAACCTTATCAGAGGTGAAATTATTAACATTAATATTTACCATAATTACTCATTAAATAAAACAAGCTAAAAGTATCATTAATCCAACTGAAAACCATCTAAAAAGAAAAACAACTAAAAACCATCTAAATGGAAAAACAACTAAAATAGAAACACAAGAACACACATAAAGGCTCACGAATCTACATCACTTGATAGATTCAGATAGGATAGTTAGTCATATTCTTATCCATTTCTAGGATAAAATAAAGGTTTAGGGGAGGCATCTAGGCCTGAAGATTATCTCCCCTCTCTTACCATTGAGATATTGCGATAGGGCACACTCATTCCTGCCAATTTAGGGAAGACGTAGCCTGATACCTACAAACCTGTCATCACAAAGACAAACATATGCATACATATAATACTACAAATAATGGTTGAGACCATTTTATCATGTGGATCTTACCGAAGTAAGTAACTACGACTTTGTTCCATACCATACCAAACACGCCAAACCAAAAATTAAAACATACAAATGATCCATGTGCATATAGATATAGGGTCAATATTGTTAGAAAACCATAATCAAAATGACATCATAACATATGCATAACCATCATGAAATAACCATAAATCACAAGTAAATATAAGATATAACACAACTAAGAAATGGATCAATAATATAAAGAAAAGTAATACATGAATATCCTCAAAACAACCTGAAGTAACCAACACATACATGAAAAAGGCATAAAAGAGTTTAGAAATCGAAATAGAAAAGAAAAATAAGTGGTGGGTATTACATCCTCCCCCCTAAAACTAGGCTTTCTCCTAGAAGCCTACAACAAAGATAGATATATGAATCTATCAACACAAAGAATCCTACCGAGTTACATAAGAGACTCAACTTGTGGATCCCATAAGACCCTTCCCGACTCTCTAATTCAAACACAAGCGATCATTCCCTATTGTAGGAACGTAAAAACTAGTTGCTGGTCCTTTATTCACAACCCCACTCATAGTAGCATGATACACATATGGAGGGTGATCAAAGGTTGCATGACCTCCATGAGATCTACTAACATTCCTAATTGTAGGCTCAGATGCTACTAGTCTCTGTCCTGAGAATTGTATTGCATGCTAGGGACAATTGACCGTAATATGACCAAACTGACCACAAGAAAAAAAAATCTCCTCTACTACCACTTCCTCTAGCCAAAGGTATAATAGACTACTAAAAAATACCCCTATTAACTTCCTGATGCAAACTCTATGCTGGCTGATCAGTCTGGTTGCGCTTGTTGCACTGAATATCATGGAAATTCCTAACCTGAGAATTAATCACCACTACGAGTAGGAGGAATGGATCCTCCCTGCTGCTGGGACTGATTACCTTTTGAAAAGGTAGAAGGACCCCTATAATTCCTAGCTCCTTGAGATTGATTACCCTTGTAACTAGAAGTAGGTCCACTAAACTGAACTCCCAACTGACCACCATGGCCAAAGATAGATTTGTCTCCACAAGAGTATATTTAATGACCGCTTCTTTGAGGTTTGTAGGCTCAAAGAGATTAACTCCCCCAATGATCTATTCATTAATCTCCCTAATGAAGTGTTGAATCATAAGAGTTGAATCCTCGCCAAACCTGACATACTGGTTGAGCTCAAAGAAATGATGCTCAAATTCCTCTACTGACATAATCAATTACCACAAGTTATGGAATTCATTTTCTCATTGTTTCCTCCATGGATATGATAGGAAGCACTCTTATAAGTTCTCAAGGAACAATTCCCAAGTGACTGTATCTATGCAGAGTCCCAACTTCTCCTCCTTGATCTTCCACCAAACTACCACAAAATGAGAGAGTTCCATAATAGCATACCTATCTTTAGTATTGCTACTAAAGGGGTGCATAGAAAAAAATATCCCTAAGGAATTAAGAAAAGTCTCTACCTCTGATCCTGAACCTTTCCCATCAAAGGGAGTAGGTCATTCTCTCATAAGATCCCTCATATGGTTCACCACAACAGTATCAGGATCGGCTACAAAATTCCTCCTCAGAGGGCTCCTAGATCTATCCCTCACCCTCTCCTCAATCTAAGAGTGATGATAAATAGCATGCTCCACTCTACCTTGATAAGGACCAAGATGATTCAAAATTGCCCGCAACATCTTCCTAGTGCCTAGATCTTCAGACTCAGCCCAATGTTCATCCTTGTGCTCATCTCTACTATGTTGATGACCACTCTCTTTCCTGACACTCATGGAAGGACTATGATGCCTACCCCTTCCATAGCCACCATCTCAACCTCTACCTTGGCCCCTAGAAGCTCTATTATTAGCACGCAGGATTGCTAAAGAAACCAAAGAACCAACAATTCAACTCAAAATAGAACCAAATAGAAACAAAAGAAAACAAATAATCACAAGCAATAGTTTTAAATACATCATATTTTTATGTTTATGTTTCAAGTCTTAAACCAAAAGAAAACTATTGGGCATACAAATTTCCTAGAGCGCCCAGTGTAGAAAGGTGGGCTCTGGTACCAAGAGTAATGCCCTGCCAGGGAATCTAGGAGAACTAACCTAAACATGAAACTAAGTTAACAAGATAATTTTTTTTTAAAATATTTAAAAACAATAATGATAACAAGGTGAAACAAATATAATGAAATACATGACATACACATAAATACAACTCGAACATAGATTACAAATCTCAAGGGTTCCTTGACATAGAATTACTTAAGAAAACTAATCTACAAAGAACAACTATAAAGAACTAACATAAAAGATACATCAACTGAATCCCTAATATACATCTCATATAATAAGACCACATCTACAACTGATACCCAAGGTATACACAAAAGAATCAGCATCCATTGCACAAGTCACAAGGTATGTACTAATATATAACAATACACTACATTATCTAAAAGGATTTCAACCATTATATAGATATGGTACAAGTATACAACACATGAAGTTGAACAAGTCTCCAGAAGAAGAAGAAGAATATAGAACTGCAACAAGGATCATTCAAGCATGAAGAAGAAAGTCGGATCTCAAATGGTAAAAGAATCACTACCACCCAACCTCATGGAACCAAAGGTCCACTCCCACTATTTTGAGGAGCTAATATCATGCCCACTCATATGGGTATACAACAATAAGGTAACATCAATGGTATATAATACATCACAAAGAAACACATAGGAAGATCCTAGAAGCTCTCTGAAACACAAAAAGGAATCTACACAATACTAGAGTCACCCGACACACATAGGATAACCTAAGCTGCATATATGGAAGTGTCATCATATACGTCTAACCCTTAAGTTTCATCCCGATACTCTTACTGGACCCCGACACTCAAGTGACCATACATGGTATCAATAACCTCTCAAATAGACAAAGTTGCTAACTATGCCAGACACACACCCATCAAGGCGGAAAGCATCATCTCATCCTCCATCTTAACCTATAATAATGCTCAAGCATGGGTGAGGAAACATGTCTTATTAGTTCATTTTAAAACCCCAATTAATCATTACGTTATCACTTGTTAAGATTACTTACAATAAGTGATCCTTACAGCCACTTGTTGGCCCTGATGCTTATTGCAAGCCACCCCCTACTACACAATACTACACAACTAGGTAACCTACCCTAGGCTCACACATCCTACAAAGATATAGCAAGGGTACAAATACAGATAATCCCAAACCCAGTTCCCCACATAATAATAGGAATGGTCATATATATATACACTCTCAGAAAAATCATTAACAACATCAAAAGGAAATACATAACCCTCGAAACTAGTTCCTGCCCATACAAGAACTATTGGTTCTCAATTAACCAAAACCACTTAAATTACTCTCAAAGAATCACATAAGACAAATTCAGACATACCAGGTTGGGAAAAAAAGATCGAGACCAAAAATCGGCATTGCATACACTGATGCACACAAAACACCATAGAAAATAGAAATACCCAAAACCTTTGGTTTTACATCCTAAAAGTCGACGTAGTTCCCAGATACAAAAATAATTAATCCGCAAGGAACGTAAAAACATACATATCATAATACAAGTCACAGTCAACTAAGATCTCACACGTAAAGGACACTCATGCATAGCTATGATTGAAAGCAGTTGAAAGAATGTCTATGCATTTGTAAAAGCATTCAAATCAAGATTACAAAATAAAATCACTATAGGTAGATCTTGATTGCATAAATAAATAAATTGAATAACTCTATTTCTTACTAACATATCTTTCTAAATCCGTTGAATTTAATAAAACAAATTCCATTAACTAATATGGTTATTAAATAAGAAAAACCAATAAATAAAACATTATACATAAAATTAATATTAAAAATAACATTAAATATTAATTTACTATAGTTAATTATTAATTACCATCAATTAATATTAATAATATAAATTATTAATAATAACAATTAACATTAATATTAATGATAAACTAAATAATAATGAAAATTTATTATAAAAAAATATTATTTAAGATTTTTAATAATAAAACAAAATATATATAAAAAAAAAAACCATATTTGGGGGGGAGGTCTCGGCCCCACCCAACCAACCCGCAACCCTTTTAAGGGCCCGACCCGCAGAGTATGTGGGGAAGTCCGCAGGTACTGTGGGTCCCTGCGGTCCCCACGGTGGATCCACAGGCCCACAATCCTGTGGGCTCATGGATCTCTGCGGTACCCACAGACCCACGGCTCTGAGGTACCTGCAAACCCAAGGGTGGTGGTCGGGGAAGGTTGTGGCTCCCAACACCAACCAATAAAGTGTTTATATATATAAAATACTTTTCTTTCTTTTCCTTTTTTTTTAAGTCTTTTTTTAAAAAAAAATTCTCCTCCAAATTCAATTTAACATGCATTTAAATTATAATAACAATTCATTTCTATTTATTTTTTTCAATTGATTTCTTTTATAATTGATTTTTATTTTTCTCATGAAAACGAGACTGTATATTTTTTCAAGCTACTATATATTTTTTTAAATTTAATTTTTCTTTCAAAACCAAAGGGACATGAACATAAATATGATCCTTTAATCAATAAATAAACTATATATATATATATATATATATATATATATATATTAAAGGCATAAGAATAATTAATATCAAAGGAACAATTAAGGATTTTACTAAAATGATGCAATTGATTTAAATAAGGAAATGATATAAACATTTAAAATTAATTTTCAAATGAAAACCTTGCATGCAATCAATCTCTATTGTTTTATTTCCATGCAAATCTAGATATGAAATTTTGGACAGGAACCTGGTAAGGGTGTGTTTTCTTCTTTCCAAGGTAAGATATTTACAGATCTAAAGGCTAATATCCATTTTGGCAACAATATAAAATAACAATGGAGTGCGAGAGGGAAGGAGGAGGAGAGAGACAGGAGGAGGGAATTCAAATTTTGAATTCTATTTCTGGAGGGAAGCTGGTTGCGGAGGCCTCTGCTATAGGATCTTCGAAGGAAGGAGAAGAGAATGCTGTAGTTAGATCAGTGGAAAAGGTAGGAGAATCTTCATTGCTTCTATCCAACGGGGAAAATGGGTCAAAAATGGGACCAAAGGTGAAAAATTCAAAAAATTCGAAAGAAGGGAAAGATTTATCCCAAGAAAAGTCACATGATCAGCCTGCGAATCTGGGAAAAGGCAAGTGGGCGGGCCTCTTCAGTATAAAACCATCAGGTAATTCTATCTTCCCCAAAGTGGATATTTTATCAGACCCATTGAAAGGAGAGATTGGTATTAAAATACCAGATTAGTTAGTAGAAAACACGGTATCCATTATGGCTTCTACCTTGGTAGGAAAATTTTTGGGACCAAGGCCGAATATTGACCTAGTTAGATCATTTGTGGATAAAAAATGGAGGTTAAAAGGCCAAGTGGATGTAGCAGCAATGCCAAAATGTTTCTTCTCCTTTGTGTTCTCAAGTTGGGAAGACCTTTCAAAAGTGTTGTGTGGGGGACCCTGGATGATGGGTAAAACTTCTTTGTCTCTGCAAAAGTGGACAACAAGTCTAGATTACAATGAAAGTTTTTTCACGGTGGTGCTGGTCTGGGTCCGTCTTCTAGGAATGCCTTTGGAATATTGGCATGAAGATATCTTAATAGCCATTGCTGGCTCTTTTGGGGAGCTCTTATCTATCGACCCAATGACTGAAGCTAGAACTAGACAAGTTTATGCTAGAATCTCTGTTAATATTCAACAAAATGTCAACCTTCCTTAGATGATATCTCTAAAGTTGAAACTGGGAACATGGATGCCAAAGATAGAATATGAATTGATGTCGTTTGCCTATTTCATTTGTAAGATATCGGGTCATTGCGCAAAAGACTATCCTCAGAAAACCCAAAAGGAAAAAAAGAAGAATCAGGAGCAAACCATAGGAAAGAGAATGGAATGGAAAAGAAAGACTAAGGAAAAGCTGGAAACTCTGATCATGCTGGAAGGAAAAGATATTTCTCCCCAGAAAAATAAAAAAGATGAAGAAGCTCAAGAAATAGAAAAGCTAGATTCCTCTATATCCCCAATAGATGCTAAAAGTGGGGAAAACACCAAAGTACAAGAAACTAATCTAAATGTTAAAAGAATAGAGGACAAAGAAAAGATGGAAAAAAGAGAAGAATCAGATAAGTAAAAGGAAGAAGAGAATGAGATGGCAGTGAAGGAAAACCATAGGTCAGAAGAAAATCATAACAAATCAAATGATTTTATCAGGGAAAGTAAAGTTGATACCCCAAAGATCACCCATCAGATCGAGAAAAAGAAGGAGGATATAGAAGTAGAGGATAAGTTGTGGTTAACAGTGGGATCAAAGAAGGGATCTAATAAGAAAAGTCCTGAATCCCCTGAGGGAAGGTACATGTCTTTTGAACTGAATGTTAGTTCTGGTAAGAAAGCTAAAAGTTCTTCAATGGGGAAATCAAACAAGAAGGCTGGAGGCCAAAAACCAGGAGTTCAAACTAGACAACAAAAAGCTGATACTGGTACCCCAAAGGGTGAAAAAGGAAGAAGATAAAAAAAAATCCAAAGGGAGGAGGAGGCTAAACAAAACATTGCTGATGGAAAACAACTTACCATCCATCAAGTTTGTACCCCAATCTCCAAATGAAGATTATCTCATGGAATATTTGAGGAATTAATAGTCCTCATAAGCAATATGTAGTTAGGAATCTAGTTAGAGACTCTAAACCTGATATTATGCTGATTCAAGAAACTAAAATTAGAAAAGATAATATTGAAAAAATGAAGATGGTTAGAAATGGAAAATGCATTGGTAGCAGCTTGGAAGGGGCTTCAGGAGGTCTGGCAATCTTCTGGAACCAATATTTGTATGAATATAAACTCCTTAAAGATGATAAGAATTTTATTGTTTTTTCTGTAAGGAGTATAAAGGATAATATAGCTTGGACCCTTGTCAATGCATATGCTCCTAATACGAAGACAGGAAGAAGTAAACTATGGAAGAATTTGCATGAGCAGATGGAAGGAAGAAGAGACAAAAATTTCATTCTTATGGGAGACTTCAATACACCTCTAAAGTAGGAAGATAAAAAAGGTGGTAATCTTGCCTAAGTGGAAAGCAGAGTGGATTTCATGAATTTTATCATCAATGAAGGGATGTTGATCTTGAAGGGATAAACTACACCTTGTCAAACTACAGGGTGGGAGAGGACTTGATTCAAGTTAAGTTGGATAGGGCATTGATAAATCTGGAATGGTTTACCAAGTATTCCTATGCTCTTTCCTCCCTCTTAAGAATTGGATCAGATCATTTCCCAATTTCTCTCAATGTCTCTCCGTTTAGTGGAAAAAGAAATTCTCCTTTTAAATTTGAGAAGATGTGGCTAGACCATTCTGATATGGAACATAAAATAAGGGAGTGGTGGAATATTGAGGTTGAAGGAACAACAATGTTCAAAGTGGTCAAGAAACTGGCTAATGTGAAAACTAATGTTAAAATATGGAATGAGCATATACATGGTGATATCTTTAAAGCTAAAAGTAAATACCAAATGGAACTGAAAGAAATATAGGAGAATATCCAAAGGAATGGGTTAATTGAAACTCTGAGAAGCCAAGAAAATATTGCTCTTGCTGGTCTTCATAACATCATAGAAAAAGAAGAAATTTTCTGGAGACAGAGATCCAGATCCCTATGGCTTAAAGCAGGTGATAAGAACACAAGATTTTTTCACATCAAAGCTCTTAAACATAAGGCTATTAATAGAATCCACTCTCTAACCACTGGAAATGGAAAAATTACCAAGGAAGATGACATTAAGAAAGAAATGGTGATTTATTTTTCTTCGTTACTTTCTAAAGATTAGAGCATAGACTTGGTTGAGCAGAGGAACTTACTTACTTCTATTCCTCACATTTTGGATACTGAGGCTAACACTTTCTTAAGAGCTATCCCCTCAGAGGCTGAAATCAAGAAAGCTGTCCTTTCCTTTGAAGGAGAGAAATCTCCTGGCCTGGATGGATTTCAAATGTTCTTCTTCCAATAATATTGGTGCATTATGGGGAATAATGTCTATTCATCGGTTAAATAATTATATGGGACTAAATCCATTCTCAAAGAAATCAATTCAACATTCATTTCTCTCATCCCAAAAAAACATAGAGTGGATACGGTTGATGGATTTCATCCCATAAGCCTTTGCAACTCACTCTACAAAATTATCTCAAAGGTCACGACGACAAGAATTTTGAGTTTACTGCCAAGTCTTATATCACCTTAATAGAATGGGTTCATCCCAGAAAGACAATTTTTTGACTCTATTATGGTTGTGCATGAGAATATTCACTCTCTTCAAGTTTAAAAAAAATAGGGTTTCTTGATGAAATTATATTTGTCTAAGGCTTATGACAGAGTTGACTGGTCTTTCCTGTCTAAAATTCTTAGTTCCTTTGGATTTGATAATGATGTGATTAGATTGATAATGCAATTGGTAACTACTATTTCCTCTTCGATGTTGGTCAATGAAGGCTCTTCCTTTTTTTTCCATCCCTCCAGAGGGCTTAGAGAAGGTGATCCTATTTCCCCTATCCTCTTTTCTATAATGGCAGAAAGTCTTGGAAGATCAATAAAAAGCATGGTTTCTTTTGGTCAGATCTCTGGTCTTCAACCTTCCTTGGCTCAACAAAAATGCTCTCATGAGCAATTTGTGGATGACATAACTATGATGGGACAAGCTTCTATTTTGGAAGCTAGGAATATAAAAAAGGTTTTGAATATTTACACCAAAGCCTCAGGCCAATCAATAAAATGGGAAAATAGTTCTCTTTTTTTCTATAACACCCCTGAAGTGAGACAAAGGAAGATTTCCTCCATTTTGGGTTGTAAGATTGGGAAATTTCCTTCTACTTATTTGGGTCTCCCTCTTTGCCTTAAACCGGATGAAGTTTTTTGGAATGGCATAATTGACCGCTTTCATAATAAGCTAGCTGGTTGGAAAGGTGCAACCCTTATTCAAGTTGGTAAAGTCCAACTTCTAAAATCTACTCTTCAAAACCTTCCTATTTATGCCCTGAGCCTCTTTAAAATTCCTCAGGAATTTGCTGGCTTAATCAAAAAAATTTAGAAAAGGTTTCTTTGGTCAGGAGTGGAAGAGAAGAGAAGGTTAAGCCTTGTGGCTTGGGAGGTGGTGTGTAAACCAAAAAAATGGGGAGGGCTTGGTAT
>MU227320.1:1106499-1118160 GCA_018584345.1 Thuja plicata | reverse complement strand
GAGAGACATCTCTTAAGTAGAGATGAGTGGAGGAGTTTGCATGTAACTCCCTTCTCCTATGGATGCCACATTCATATTGTGTGTGTGACAAATGTGTGATTCCTCTTAAGGAGGAATATCTATTTTAATTACAAAATAGTGACATGTCCTCCTACTTGGACTAGAGGACAAATACAACTAAGGATACCTTGGTTTATCCTTTTAATTACATATTTTCAACCAAGGAAAGATTAATTCTAACAGTTAAAGGTAGTGTGAAACAGGTGAAGAAGGAAAATGAAAAATAGATTCAGAAAAAGGGTCAAAATGAAGAAGAAGGCTAAGTCACAGAAGACTGGAGATGAAACCCTACAGAATCAGGGAAAAGATCAAGAGGAGCAGCATAATGGTGAAAATGAAAAAGAGAACATGGAAAAATAAAATGAGGAACAGATGAGAGAGGATAAATCTTAGATGGAAGAGGAGGAAATGCCCATTTTCGATGAGGGCATGGGTGCTGGTGAGAATTATGACGAAAAGGAAACTGAGGGAGATGGAAAAGAGGGAGATAAAAGGGAGGAAAATAAGAATAAGGAAGAAGGTGAGGAGGGTAAAATAGAGAAGAGGACTTTAGGGCGGAGAAAAGGAACAGGAAAAAAAGGAGAATGAACCCTGATGTGGTTGGGTTTAAAAAGATGACAAAATCCTGAAAAGTAAAGTAGACTATGGGGCTAATATAGAAGACTGGCTGAATGAGGAGATGATGTTAATGAAGAATCAACTAACAAAGATTCAGGAGGCAATGGATCCCTTTAAAGAAAAGGTTGAGGAAATGGAGAACAAGTTGATGATTAAGGTTAAAGACAACAACAGAGAAGAAGAATTTTCTACTAGAGTGAATGAGAAGGTGGAAGAAAAGATAAAAGAGATGAAAGAAAAAATTAGCCACAATGGGCACATGATACAGATTATCCTTGAGCACAACAATGAAGGACTAGAAGTTTTGATTTAGAACCTGAAAGTGTTATACACTTATCTGGAAAGAAGCCTGCTGGAAAACACCACAATCACAATTGAATAAAAGGCTAGAAGTTTGGGCCCTAGTTCAAGAACCCGAAGCGGAGTTAAAAGAAAAGTCCCTGAGATTCTGAAAGAGATTCAAGATCTAAAGGAATCCATTGACAAAATGGAAGAAATGAAGAAGGAGGCTGAGATAGCCTACCAGAAAATGATGTAATTTTCCTTCTGCTAGCCTAGAATTTTTGCTGGAAATTGTTCAAGTTGTGGTGCTAGAAGTTGTGCTAGTTTTTGTGCCTATCTTTAGCAGTTTTTGCTTTCTCTTGGTTTATGTCTTTTGTTTCTTGTTGGGTCCTACCTTTTGTTTGATGTAGGCATTCTCTATTTGCTTGAGCTTTTAATGTCTATATTTAGTAGCTTTTTGTAAAAGGTTTCGGGGCCCTTTCAAAACCTGTTTTAACCTTAATAAAAAACAATATCAAATTTTCTCACAAAGGAAGACATATTCATGGATCTGAAACCCTAACGATAATTTTGGAAACTAAATCATATCAAACGAAAACCTTGATGCCCATATTACAACCAAAGCAATTAAATGAAACCCTTAAGCCCAAAATAGAGATCTGACATGTACAATCATGAAGGAAAAACCATATAATTGATCCAATAACTTGTTCTTCCAATTTTAAGCAATATAAACACATAATATCAAACAAGGAAGATTCAAACACAAGATCCTAACATCCAAATGCGTAGAAGACGGGTATCTAGAAGCTAGAATTAACAAGATCAAGATCCTACCTTAGTAACTGATGAGAAGTTCCAATTCAAATCCAAAGCAATCAAGAATCCAAAATACTCCTAAGCTTTCAACAAATCTCCAATCACCTGAATTCTCCTTCTCCCTAATTGAACAACCTCCAAAATGGCTTTCAATTCAGAGATATAGAAAACTAGGCAATTAGATTTTCAAAAAGTGAAACCCTAAAGGAATATTAATTATTTAATTAAAAATCAAAATAAATCTTTTAATTTTAATTTCACGTAAAGCAATGCACAACTCAACTTTATAATATAAAACAAAGTCATAATTGAAAATGCATGAGAATATTTCAATTTAAATAAATCAATTAATCATACAACTTAAGTAATACTTAATAACTCAATTTGCACAATTAATTACAATTTTTAGATTTAATATTTATTAGATATCAATTATTAAATTAAGACTTAATAATTAAATATAGGAATTTAATTAATACTTAATTATTAAATAGCCATATATTTAATATATCAATGTTTTAACCTTATTAAAGGTGCAATTATTAACATTAATATTTACCATAATTACTCATTAAATAAAACAAGCTAAAAGCATCATTAATCCAACTGAAAAACTATCTAAACAGAAAAACAACTGAAATAGAAAAATAACTAAAATAGAAACACAAGCACACACAGAAAGGCTCGCGAAACCACGTCACTTGACAGATTCAGATAGGATAGTCAGTCAGATTCTTATTTGTTTCTAGGAAAAAATAAAGGTTTAGGGTAGGTATCTAGGCCTGAATATTATCCCCCCTCTCTTACCATTGAGACATTGCGATAGGGCACACTCACTCCTCCCAATTCAAGGAAGACGTATCCCGGTAGCTGCAAACCTTTCATCACAAAGACGAACATATGCATACATATAATACAACAAAAAATGGTTGAGACCAGTTTATTGTGTGGATCTTGCCAAAGCAAGTAACTATGATATGTCCCATACGATACCAAACATGCCAAACAAAAAAGTAAAACATACAAATGATCTATGTGCATACAAATATAGGGTCAGTATTGTTAGAAAGCCATAATAAAAATGACATCATAACATATGCATAACCATCATGAAATACCCATAAATCACAAGTAAATAGAAGATATAACATAACTAAGCAATGGAACAATAATATAATGAAAAGTAATACATGAATATCCTCAAAACCAACAGAAGTAAGAAACACATACATGAAAAGGACTAAAAGAGTCTGGCAACCAAAAAAGAAAAGAAAATAAGGGGTGGTTATTACAATTATTATGTAATTATATGAATGGTTGTCTCATAACTTATTGTGCATGTACATTAGTTCACTGTTGGACCATCGACGTTTACATTAAACAATGAAGGGCATCATTCCACTTTCCTTGAGGTATTTTATTTGCATGTTAATTTGATTTACTATTGATTACATTTAATTAATAATTAATGAATAACTAAATTACTAGACAAATTATGATGAAAATCCAGTCAAAGTGGTCAGGGAAGTGATCACATTCCTTCACCTGGCTTTGGGATGACATTATTAAGTCCATAGGTATATATGTAATAATGTACTATAATTAACACGTTAGTAGTACATTCTTATATAAATGGTTGTCTTATAAATTACCATACATGTACACTAGTTTAATATAGGAGCTACGATATTGACACTGCACACTGAAGGATGTGGTGGTACCTTCTTAGAAGTACCATTTATTCATTAGTGGGGTTATAAAAATTATAGGTATTCTTGATAACTATTTATAATACGCTTTTTGTTTCATTTTAAGTTAGTGATAATAGAGATTCCTCCTATTGTTCATGATAATTCAGATCATGGTGTAGCTGCAACTGTAGCTAGTTCTGAAGCACTGACTGAGGTATGAAAAATGTTACTTAATTTTAATTGTTATTTTAATAGTTTGTATTGAAATTTTTAATGATATTCATGTATGTATTTTAAATATTATTTTGATAATTGTTGTAGGGACTTATTACTCCAAATCGTCAGCATGCCCCTTCGGTGGATGTACATAGTGACTATTTGCTACCAGTAAGAGAATATTCTATTTTATGTCATCGTATAATTCAATTTCAATGTATATTATTTATCGATGTTTATAATTTTTATTTTATCATCTTGAGCTACAAAAGAGTCTAAACAAGAGGACTAGTGAGCACACTTGGAAAACTACAACGTCCACTACATCTCCATCAACACAATGATCGAAGACATCCCAGGATTTTTTTTCTTCCCCTTGCAAGAAACAACTAGATTAGGGATATACATTGTACACCTATATGGCATTACTGAACCTATTTTTTATATATTGTATAAGTTACATGTTCTACATCTATTTGGCTTTCATGAAGCCAATTTAACTATATTGAATATATTTGATGTATGAAATTATTGAACATATCCATTTTTTGCATGCCCTGTGAATATATATAGTTTATATTTTAAGTTTGCAATTCATGTGTCATGTGTATTGATGTAACTACTTTATGGTTATGTGGATGTCTTAGACTTTGTAAATTTCTCATGCCTTATATATATGATTGTATGTGTATCTATGTATATTGTTACTGTATGAATCATACTTTATGAGAACTTGTATGTTTCCTTTCATAAAGATAGACTCGTAATTTCCATTCCAACACCTTAAAAAAGTTTAAATAGGTCATATATGATCAAAAGCATCAATCTACCCAATTTTAGTTTTGTTGGAGCATTTTGACCACATCGACCTATTTAGGGCATTAAAAGAACTTTAAGGGACACACCAGTACAGTTTGGTCTAGAATGTTCAAGTGAGTTGAGAAGCCTAACAAGGTTATTCCTAGCATTTAATCCTCCAATTGAAGGTGTTGGCGCACATAGTTTGATGCCAGGATGTACGATTTGAAAGATACACAATGTTGCTCATTTCAACTAAGGTACATTTGAAGATTTGACATCAACCGAGATTGGGTTAGAAATTTCAAAGGATTTAAAATATTTGAAAACTAAGATAGGTTATTGTATTCCTTGTAACACAGTCCCACAACACCTGACAGTTCATCGACACCTCACACAAGCTCTGAGAAATGGTCCTCAAAATATCGCTTCTCGATGGTGCCTATTGAACCTTAAGGGACACTTCGGTCGGGAGTGGTCTGAAATGTTTCAGTGAGTTTGTGTTTGAAATGATGTCATTCCTAGCATTTAACCAGTGAACTAGAGCTTTTGGTATAGATGATTTGAGGCCACGATGAATGGTTTGAAAGATATGTAATGTTTCTACTTTCAACTGAGCAACATTGCAAGTTTTTGCATCAACTAAGATTGGGTTTCCAAATGAAAATGAAATTGAATCTCCCAAAATTGAGATAGATTATTGTAGGCCTCCATGAAATGGTCACGTATCACCTAACAATTTGCCGATACCTCGCATGAGATCCAAGAAATGACTGCTTAAAGATCCCTGATTTTGGTGTTGAGTGCACCTTTAGGAACACTTCACTCCAGAGTGGTCAAAAACATTCGAGCCACTTGGTGAGAGAAATGAGTTTGATCCTATCATTTACCTAGGAAATTAGAGCTATTGGCATAGACAATTTGAGGCCACGACAAACAGTTTGAAAGATATGAAATGTTGCAACTTTAAACTGAGCAACATTGCAAGTTTTGGCATCAACCGAGATTGGGTTGCCATATGAAAATGAAATTGAATCTCTAAAAATTGAGATAGGTTATTGTAGGTCTCCATGTCACACTCCTATAGAACCTAACAGTTTTCCAATACCTCACACAAGCTCCAAGAAATGATTTCCTAAAGATCGCCGATTTTGGTACCAAGTGCACCTTTAGGAACACTTCTCTCTAGAGTGGTCGACAACATTTGAGACACTTGGTGAGTGAAACAAGGTCGTTCCTATAATTTAATTGACCAAACAGAGATTTTTGCGCAGACGATTTGAGGCCATGGTGAATAGTTTGAAATATATGCAATGTTGCAACTTTCAACTGAGCAACTTTACAAATTTTGGCATCAACCGAGATCGGGTTTCTAAATGAAAACAAAATTGAATCTCCCAAAAAGAGATCGATTATTGAAGGACTATGTAACATGTTCTTGTAGAACCTAATGGTTTGTTGATACCTTGGACGAGCTTTGAGAAATGACCGCCTAAAGATCATCAATTTTGGTGTTGAATGCACCTTTAGGAACACTTCACTCCAGAGTGCTCGGGAAGGTTCGAGCCACTTGGTGAGAAAAATGAGGTCATTCCTAGTGTTTATTTGGCCAACTATATTTTTTGGCACAGATGGTTTGAGGCCACGGCGAATGGTTTGAAAGATACACAATGTTGTAATTTTCAACTTAGCAATATTGTAAGTTTTGGCATCAACCGAGATTGGGTTTCCAAATGAAAAAAATTGAATATCCCCAAAATGAGATAGGTTATTTTAGGCCTTTTTTACATGGTCCCATAGCACCTAAAAATTTGTCGATACCTCGCATGATCTATGAGAAATGACTACCTAAAGATTGCCAATTTTGGTGTTGGGTGCACCTTTAGGAATACTTCACTCCAAAGTGGTCAGGAATGTTATGCCACTTGGTGAGAGAAACAAGGTCATTTCTAACATTTAATTTACCAACTAGAGCTGTTGGAATAGATGGTTCAAGGTCATGATGAATGGTTTTAAAGATACGCAATGTTGTAACTTTCAACTGAGCAATATTGCAAGTTTTGGCATCAACCAATTTTAGATTGTCAAATGAAAACAAAATTGAATCTCCAAAAATTGAGATAGGTTATTGTAGGCCTCTGCGACCATTCAATCTTAATTTTTAATCTTGACCATTCATCATGGACATATCGTCCATCTTAACTCCAACAAAATATTGATCATGGTTAATCATAACTCACTCCCGAGAGCTTGATAAATCCTATAAATAGGATGCATTCTAAGTCCATAATCATCCATGATCATTCAAGAAAAGTAATTTTAATAGTTTTTGCATCCATCATAGAAATTACATTTTAGTATTGTTATAATGTTGAATTCATCTTGCATCATGTTTAGCTTAGTTCATCATTTAGCCTGTGTTTGCATCAATCATAGCACTAGATCTTTTATCATATCATTCATTCTTATTTTCTAAGTTGTCACCATGAGCTCAATTTGTAGCTAAGAGATAAAGTTCCTTAGGAGAAGAGAGCATTGAGATGCTCATGAGTAATTCATTTCATGTTTCTAACTATTTCGTATCTGTATACTAGAAAAGTATATTCATGAAACATTACATCAATCTACTCAATTTGAACAAAGATAAAGATCTAACTGATGACATGTAATTGATTAAATGTTTGATAATGTTAAGTTGAAGATAATGCAAGATATTAAATCAATTAATGGTTTGTATTGTCATTGATGTCAACTTGATATCATCTGTATGGTCATGTATATAATACCAAAGACTTCAGAGAATCAATGCAACAAAGATTATGATTTTAGCAATGCATAAAATTCAAGTATTCACTAAGTGACAGATAACACCGACGGAGTACACACCATCGATAAAGGCAAAGAAGAAAAGTCACAGTGATACCCGACAAGAAGAAGACAGTGTTGCCCGATGAAGCAAAATCACAGGATGCTCGACAAGCTGAGAACAGAGTTGCCCGACAAGAAAAATCCAATGATGTTCGACAGACGAAGATCCTGAAGCTGACTAGAGTCACATCGATGGAACTGGTAGTTGTCACCGATGACTAACTGTAGAGTTGACCAACAGAACAAAGAGTTCAGAAAATGACAAAATATCTAGCTGGCAAGAGATAAAGATAGAGTTAACTAGTTGTTTTCATTTTTTTATTTGACCGGAGTTAAGTGACTGATTTAAAGAAGATTTGTACAGTTGGCATAAAGATAACTATGAGATAAATTAGGATTTATGCTTTAAATCAGATTGGCTAGATTGTTTTTCATGCCAAGAATCAAGAATCAAGAATCAAGAAACAATGAATATCATGTCTATATAAGAGACAAGCTTAATTCATTTCCGAATCACATGAATGGGGGTGAATAGAAAGAGGATGCTAAAGAGAAATTGATGAAGGATAACTTCATACAGTCCTGATCAATCAAGCTGAAGGAGACCTAAAGAATTCTACAGACACCGATGAACAGTGAAGAAGAGCATCACAAAGCAGAAAGTGTGGAGCATAAAGAATTGAATTGATACATTGATCAGAGAGGTAATGTACTTAAATAGATCTAAAAATCTACAATTCAAGTTGCATTAGAAATGGGTCATTATGTTTCATTTTAACCATTGAAGCATCAAGTCTCTTAACATAGCAGGACTTAACATTCTTCTATATATTGAGGTACATCCCAAGGAGTGCCAAAAAGGTTGATTCATTAAAGTAGCATTGGACTTGCCAGATACCTATTGACAGTATAAGAAGAAGGCTGATTCAAGGATGGTAGAAAGATTTTCCTAAAGCCTATTGACAGTCTAAGAAGGAGGCTGATTCAAGGATTGTAGCAAATAGATGCCCGATACTAAGTGACAACCTCTATGTATAAAATCCTCTAACAAGGTCACACCTAATAGGGTTGGCTCCTAACAGGGCTCACTTTAGAAGAGTGAAAATTTGGGGTACCTGTCCCAGTGGCTTTTTCCCTTAACAGGGTTTCCACGTTAAAAATCTATGTGTTATGTGTGTATGGTTTATTACTTTACTATTTTACATTGCACATATGCATTTCTGGATTGATCGGTATACTCTGCATATTTACTGAGTATCAGTAAATAGTTTTTATTGCTTATCGGTAATCAAGGAGAATAAGGACAGACAAGGTAAACCGACAGACAATTAAATCATTATTAGTATTTCATGGCATGTATCTTGTAGGGACTTAATAATATGAGATTTATTGATTGGTGGTTAAGTTTAAGGATAAGTTTTTGAAGCCACTGATTCGCCCCCCCCTCTCAGTTATTACTAACAATTGGTATCGGAGTTTGTGTGATTAGAAGGAAGGTTTCAAGACCTAAGTCAGGATCACAAGACGAATAGATGAGATGTGCCCAAGTTGAACAAAGACAACTTTGCTTCATGGAAAAGCAGGACAAGACTCCACTTATCAGGTATTGGTAATGATGTTACTCAATTCCTAGATATTGAATATGTGTTTCCTATAGGAGGTTTGACAGTAGATCAATTGAGAGAGAAGCATGAGCATAACTGCATGGTTATAGAGCTTTCTTCCTCACTCTCCGATTCTGAATTTGAAGATGTCAAGGATTGCAAAAATGCAAAGAAAATGTGGGACAAACTGAAGCTTGTGCATGGAGGTGATACAAATGTTCTTAGAGCCAAGGCAGAAAGTCTTAGAGGAAAATTTGATGATCTCAGAATGAAAGAAGGAGAAAACATCACACAGTACAACACAAGAATAAAAGAAGTAGTCAATGCTATACGAGGTGTTGGAGGTACACTTAAAGAGGAGACAGTGGTAAGTAAAATCTCAAGAACCTTATTGCCTGTATATGCTATTAGAGTTTTAGCTATTCAAGAAATGAGAGTAGTAGAAACAACACAGTTACTCTTGATAGTTTAATTGGTAGACTGATTTCATTTGAAATGAATAACTTTGACAATAGTGTCTTACCAAACTTAGAGTTTGCATTTAAGTCTTCTATGAAAATAAGCAAATCTAGTCATAGATACTCATCTAGAAAATATAGTGAAAGTGAAAGTGAAGAAGAAGATCTAGATGAAATAGAAGCACTTATGGCTAGAAGAGTGCAGAGAGGCAAAGGTAAATACAATGGCAAGTTACCACTTGTATGCTTTAATTGTAAAGAGATTGGAGACTTTGCTACAAGATGTCCTAATAGAAGAAAAGAGGACAGAAGTAATGACAAACCTTTTGAGAAGAAATTTGATAGAGGTGATAACAAAGATTACAGAGGTTACCGACAATTAGAAAGAAGAGATACTCGAGACTACAAGGATAAAGGAAAGAAGGCTAGCTACCTAGCTGCTTGCAAAGATGATGATATTGACACTGAATCTAATGAAGACATCGAGATGGTATTTGTAGTTGTGAAGGATGATTCAGATGAAGATGAAAGGTATGTAGAAACTGCACTCATATTTAAGGTTGACAAGAATTATATCTAGATTATAGATAGTGGCTGCACTCACCACATGACCGGTGACAAAGAAAAGTTTAACACTTTTGAGTATTACAATGGTGGTACAGTAAGAATGGGAAATGATACACCTTGTCCGGTTGAAGGTAAAGGAACTATAATGTTGTTAGTAAACAAATTTTGACTTCAAAAATAATAACACATAATGACTCAAAATGCCCAAATAGAAGTACAAACACTACTAACAGTTGGAGAATTTATCATTGGATTGATAACTTTCCTCTGAATTGAGAGGTATAGCTCCCTCTTAGAAATATTTACAGTGAATTAAAATATAGGTTATGTCTTTAACCAGAAGACACAAAGGCATACCAACATTCACCCATCAATATGGTGTGAATGCAATTATGGATTTAATAATTTAAAAGAAAACTAAATACATGGCACACAGACCATTCACTTATTCTTCCCACTGTAGGGGCATGAGAGGGAGATTTGATATTTTGTTTTCAGATAAATGAATGAATGGAACTCATAGAATTTATGACATTCATATGCACAACTATAATGAGCAGGAAAGCATAAAAAGATGTCTGGAATAGCTCACATACTACATGCAATCAGAAAGAAAATATTCAAACTCACAGATTTAATATATATTTCTTTCTTTTCTTTTAATACATAACCAAATGGCTCAAAGACCATGTTATCCCTGCACAAAAACTATGACTGAAAACATTACATGCATTCTCTCTTTCCCTTGTTACAATAATAAAACTTTCTTCCTTGCTGGAGCACACAGACTCAGAAAAAGAAGAAGTGGAACCTCATCCCATCAAATTCCCCCTAATAAATAATATATTATTGGTAGTTATTCGGTTACTGTAACCGATTCTTGAAAATCATTTCCTCTCTAATCTTTATTTTCTTTTTCCTCAAGTGATCTTCTCTCATTTATATTTTGATATCTTTATAAACTATTGATTTAAAATTTTATAAGGATACAATTTAACATCTTCAAATGATATTTGGACAAGTGGCATATGAAAACATTAATCATCAATAAAAATTCTTGTTGTTGGGCGGATTTAAAAATATTTATGACAGTCAAATTAGGCCTCAGTGCAGGGGGAATAAATAATTATTCCATCGTTGGATTTCCTTCATTTTTATATATGTTGGAGATATCCTAATTTCTACCAACTCCACTGAAGAGATTTTCCAAATTGTATCTAAGTAAAAATTTATGGAGCTCTAAGTAGAGACATATAAAATTGTCAAAAAAATCAGACTTGTGTTAATATTATCAACAACTTTCACATTGTTTGCACTCAAACTTCACCATTGACACCACCACTTGTTTCTTATAAATGATATTAATGTCTAGATGAATAAAAAATCATTTCATTGGGTTATCTAAAATATTCCATCACCTCATGATCACAATGAGTTGGATGAATTTTAGATTTTCAAAACTGTACATAGTTGCTATAGTGTTCCAGCATTTCTGTTGTTTCTATCATGCAGCCATGATAATAAAATTGCAATATTCACCATTAATGTGAATTCCTCATTAGATACCCACACTAACTATATTCCATGCATTCTGCAATAATTGCATCCCTGCAGTACTTTTAACATTTAATTGTTGATATGAATGGGCATTGCCAACATGAAAGGTAAGGAATCATTTCC
>MU227320.1:1090203-1100660 GCA_018584345.1 Thuja plicata | reverse complement strand
CTAAACACATTGTAATCAAGTATCAATATTTAAGAGAACAAGTTCAAGAAAAAGAGGTGATACTTGACTATGTGCAATCAAAAGAACAATTGGCCAATATCTTCACCAAGCCACTGCCCAAGGATACGTTTGAGTACTTGAGAAAGAGATTAGGGGTCAAACCCTTGTCTACCAGCCAATAAAAGACTAAAGGCTACATCGGCCTATGTATTATCAGAATATCATTCATGTTGATGCAAGAAAAAAGATGAACTTCAAAGCTGCATCTATATATAGAAAGGTATATTTCAGAACCGAGCACCAGACATATTGTTGTATTGCTGATGGATAAGGGAAGTTCAAGGAATATATTATAGATGGAGAGAAAAGATCACTTGACATTAATGTCAGATATCTGTGAGATATTTTTTTGGCATTGTTTTCAAAGGGAGAGAAAGTTTCCATATTATCACATTCTTTAGAAAAAGAAGAAAGATTATCCATTATTAGATTACTCCAACAGGGAGAGATTATATCCAAAGGGAGAGTTTCTGACAAGAGACAGAGACATCAAAGAAGAAGAATAGTCAAAAGAGAGATATTGACACAAGGAAAGGATGCAACACATCAGAACAAGAATTACAGAGAGCTGCAAGAATCAAATCTAAGCTAACACAGAGCTTACCAGCAGTCAGACATTTTTATCGATTATCAAACACTGTTTGGTAGTTTGATGAATCTCAATAATTGTATTTTATATTATATTAGAAATAGTATAGTGTGATAATATAAGTTTGTTGCCATAAATTTCAAAGGGAGAGATTGATGACATGTAACTGATTAAATGTTTGATAATGTTAAGTTGAAGATAATGCAAGACATTAAATCAGTTAATGGTTTGTATTGTCATTGATGTCAACTTGATATCATCTGTACGGTCATGTATATAATGCCAAAGACTTTAGAGAATCAATGGAACAAATATTATGCTTTCAACAATGCATAAAATTCAAGTATTCACTAAGTGACAGATAACACTGATAGAGTGCACACCATCAGTAAAGGCAAAGAAGCAAATTCACAATGATACCCAATGAGCAGAAGACAGTGTTTCTCGACGAAGCAAAATCACAGGATGCTCGATGAGCTGAGAACAAAGTTGCTTGATGAGAAAAATCCAATGATGCCCGATAGACGGAGATCCCGAAGCTGACTAGAGTCACACCGATGGAACTAGTAGTTGTCACTGACGACTAACTGCAAAGTTGACTGACAGAACAGAGAGTTCATAAAATGACAAAATATCTAGCTTGCAAGAGCTAAAGATAGACTTAACTGGTTGTTTTCATTGTTTTATTTGACCAGACTTAAGTGACTATTTAAAGAAGATTTGTACAGTTGGCATAAATATAACTACGAGATAAATCAGGAGTTATGCTTTAAATCAGATTGGCTGGATTGTTTTTCACGCCAAGAATCAAGAATCAAGAAACGGTGAATATCATGTCTATATAAGAGACAAGCTTAATTAATTTCTGAATCACATGAACAAGGGTGAATAGAAAGAGGATGCTAAAGAGAAACTGATGAAGGATAACTTCATATAGTCCTGATCAATCAAGCTGAAGAAAAGCTAAAGAATTTTGTAGACACTGACGAACAGTGAAGCACAACATCACAAAGAAGAAAGTGTGGAGCACAAAGAATTGAATTGATACATTGATCAGAGAGGTAATGTACTTAAATAGATCTGAAAATCTACAATTCAAGTTGCATTAGAAACAGGAGATTATGTTTCAGTTTAACCATTGAAGCATCAAGTATCTTAACAGAGTAGGACTTAATAGTCTTCTATATATTGAGTTACATCCCAAGGAGTGCCAAAAAGGTTGATTCGTTAAAGTAGAATTGGACTTTCCAGATACCTATTAACAGTCTAAGAAGAAGGCTAATTCAAGGATGGTAGCAAGATTTGCCTAAAGCCTACTGACAGTCTAAGAAGGAGGTTGATTCAAGGATGGTATAAAATAGATGCCCGATACTAAGTGACAACCTCTATGTATAAAATCCTCTAACAAGGTCACTCCTAATAGTGTGTTTGTAACCTTTAACAGGGTTGGCTCCTAACAGGGCTCACTTCAGAAGAGTAAAAATTTGGGGTACCAGTCCCAGTGGTTTTTTCCCTTAACAGGGTTTCCACGTTAAAAATCCATGTGTTATGTGTGTATGGTTTATTACTTTACTGTTTTACATTGCACATATGCATTTCTGGATTGATCGGTATACTCTGCATATTTACTGAGTATCGGTAAATAGTTTTTACTGCTTATGGGCAATCAAGGAGAATAAGGACAGACAAGGTAAACTGACAGACAGTTAAATCATTATTAGTATTTCATGACATGCATCTTGTAGGGACTTAATAATCTGAGATTTATTGATTGGTGGTTAAGTTTAAGGATAATTTTTTAAAGCCACTGATTCACCCTCCCCCCCCCCCCTCTCAGTTNTTCCCCCTCCCCCCCCCCCCTCTCAGTTATTACTAACACTAACATTCTAAATATCAAAATGAAAGGATTAAAATCATTCCATGTCTCTCTAACTAAGAAGACTAAGGATGCTTTCAGATCTTAAGCACTCCTAAAGTGACAATCCTAGAATGAGAATTTTGATATATGATGAAGATTAAGCTACAAACATGATGGATTATGACGCAAAATGAATCTAATTATGCTATTGAATTCAAATTACTCTAAATAATGGATGCAAATTTGGTTATAATGACAATGCAAATAGTATTAGATGTAAAGTGGTGATTTGCATTTAAAAGCATTCTATTTATAGGATTTCCCCAAGGGTAGGGGTAGAGTGAGTTAACCCTGATTAGATGAGAGAGGTTGAGCTGAGTTTCAAATAGGGGGACAAGATGAAAAAATGGGCGGTGAGGATAGAAAAGGATAAATGAGTGGCTAAGATAGCAAAGCTTGGAGTGGTCCATGTGTTTTCCATCCTCCCTTCTCATTAGCTAATTGATTTTTGTCCCCTTTGTTGAAAATAGGAATTAATTAATTCAAATAATTAATTAAATTATCCATGTAGGGGAATTAGATGGGTTCGATTTGATTTCATAAGTAATTGAACTATATAACTAATTGATTAAATCAATTACATAGTTTAATTAATCCCTTTTTGCCTTTTATTTTCAATTAATTAATGGCTTTGTTAATTAATCCATGATGTTGACTTGATTTGACCATTTTAAAGTTGGTTGACCAATTTTGGGTGTCTACAGTATCTCAATTTGATTTAGTTTCTCATATTAATGTCTCATTGAGGTTTGTGATTAACAAAATTGCTCACACTTGTCCATCAAATTTACAATATTTTTTTTATTCAATTCCTTGATAACCATTTTTATAGTTGTCTCATTCAAAGGGACAATTTTAAACTATCTACATTTCTACAATGTGTTGGATTCATCTTCGTTTTAAATTATATGATTCATGATCTTATTTCCCCATATTGTTAAAAATTAGACAAATTAAAAACCCACAAATTATAGACAAACAAAATAATTTAACATCGTTCATCAATTTGACTACATCCATAGAAAAGTAGGGCGTCAATCTTTATTACTCATTGCATCTTACTTAGTATTACATAAGAATTTTCCCTTATATATAATAGTCTTCAAGAAATGACAAAGAGACAAAGAAGGGAAGATTAAATAGAAAGTTGTACTTCACATCCAACACATATGTCTTCTGTAAAATATTTGCATTAGATCTATGATCCTCACAATTTGCCAATGAATAAAATTGGTTCCAAGAATTCAACTAAAAATTTAATGATCTTTCATCATTGATTGTCCAAAGAAGGTGCTCTATAATAATCAATAAAAAATTCATAATGAACTCCCATATATGTGGGTCTTTTTGTGTATTAATTATAGTGAGGATTCTACAAGGACTATTGTTAATCAAATAGTTATTTTGGAGGATTTTGTACCTATCATTTTTAATGATATGAAAATATTTCATATCAATTTTGCACCCAAGAAATAGTAATGTTGTTAAAGATTTCTGACTCTAGTCCTCCTATAGGAAGCCACCTTGATTCTTCTTTCCAAATCCCATTGGACCAATGAAATCTGTTTTATCTTGTTCGAGCCTTCTCATAAGATTTTTTTCATAAATCCATCTAGAAATGAATTTTTCTTCCTTGGCATAAGATATATTAGGATCATTGCGAAAACATCCTTAATCATTACAATATGACCAACCAAAGAATTCTAGTGGCCTTTCCAAGCCTCAGCCTTATATTTGCATATATTAATGGTGTTCTTTCATAGGATGGTTCTGATGTCACCCTTGGATAGAGTCAATAAAAGAAGTCCTTGATTATTCTACAATCTTTTTCTAAGTAGACTTTATGGTGTGGAATTTTTTTTTTATAATTTTGTTCCCCTTAATCCATTAGTTGACATCAAGTGGCTATATATTTGTTTGTGATGCCGTTTGATTCTCTAGCTTCTTTCAAATTTGTAGATCTACAAAAATACTATCATCTACAAATTTATCTACAAAAATCCTATCATCTACAAATTTATCTATAAAAATGCTATCATTTACAAATTTATAGATCCATGAAAATATTAACATCTACAATTTGTTGATGGGTAATTGGATCCACATTTTGTGTCATTTACACACCTTTCTAGTGATTGATGACAGAGCAACTATGTTTGAAGGATCTATTCAATACTTTGGCCATGATTAAAAAAATGGGGATAAGCGATCTCCTCACCTTAGATTGTTTTTTTTTTTCAAATTTTGTTTCAATAAATGAAAAATAAATTTACAACTAAAATAATTTTGTTCTACAAACATTACTAAATCAAATCTACATCAAGAAAATAAAGTAGAGCAATCTTCAAGTCTTGAGAAAATTAACTTTTCTTAAATGAGATAGAATTTATCTTTATATAACAATTAAGAAGCTTATACAATCTTGACTAAATCTACAAATCTTTTAATAAAATCAAACTTTTTATTGATCTGAATTCTTCAAACAGAAGTGAATTTTTTTTATCACAAGGAAATATGTTGTGAGATAGTTAGGGTGATGTCACTTAATATGTGATGGTTGGTAATCCATAATAAGGAGGTCTTCAATGGAGGCCATGAATTTGACAGCATAGGCTTTATGGGCAGGATGAGATACAAAGATATCAAGTCCTCTAGCTTCATAAAATGTTATTACAAAAATATGAGTGAAACCTTTTTGTCGTTTCACTTCTCCATAATCAGTCCCCCTATACACAAATCAATATCAAACTTCAATCATACAACTGATAAAAAAATATGACTACTTGTGCCATCTTTAAGAAACACCTAAAAAAATGTAACATAAAATGAAATAGTTAAGTACATCTCTAATTTTGTCACCTTCTATATTCTAAAATGGAAAATAATTTCTCTCTTCTATTTTTCCTTCTTAACACTTTTTCTTACTATACCTTCAACCCTCTCATACACCTGGCCATATAAATAAACCAGTCATTAGAGTTTAGAGAAGTGAGTTACCATTCAAAAGACTTAATAAAGTCAAGGTTAGAGCAAAGATCTTCCATCCCTCTAATGAGTTGTTCAAGATCTTGGGTGGTGAGATCTGCCTTAAACTTAGCCAGAATAGTGTGCCTTGCATGATCACTTCCTGCTGCTCTTTCTGCCATTCCACCAAAACAAAATCTATGGAGAAGAAAATGAAGTGGTGTGTGGATGTGTTGAAGCAAATGCAACAGCCTTATATAAGAACATAGCATCTCAAAGATTATTACAATCATTTGTACAAGTCAACTAAAATATTGATTATTCATATTGCTTCTCTTTTAGATTGAGATTACTTAAACAAATTGTTGTGTCTGCTGAATTATTTGAGCTGTCATAGATTAAAATATCTGACCACTTGTGTTTTTCTTCTTTGGACATGATCTTTTAATAAAGCATAGTCAAATATATTAGCAGAATTCTACGTTTGATAAATACAAGTGGATATACATAAATCTTGCATAGCTAAATTGGTGGATAGGAAATCATTCGCATGTGCAATTTGGGATTTTGAATTAAGATTTGAGATGGACATGATCGTGGTCGTTCATATCCCTACGTCGCTCGGCCATGGAATAAGGCTTTCAACTTGCATAATACCATATTTCTAATACCATGCTTTCAACTCGCTCTATTAACAACAATAATAGAATCAGGATTGTATCAAGGGTGATGGTGAGAATATATGTACTTTATTGAAGGTTTATCTCTAATGAATTTGTGAAGATAATAACATATTTTTTAACTATGTCATTTAATTTGTGAAGATAATAATATATTTTTTTAATTATGTCATTTATCACGTTTCAAAATTTTAAAGGTACAATTGTACTAAATTGCTAGTGTGAATCATAAATAGTATTCTAGTATTTAGTGCATGACACCATATTATCGTAAAGATGTAATTGTTGTCTATTGTTAATACAAGCCTATTTATTTATGAATATTATTGAATAGACACATATTTTCTAAATACCTAAGTCTATCTTGAAGAAATCTTGTAAATAATTTGAAACCAAAATATTTCTTAAGTTAGAATGTATAGACCTTAGTGTAAGGTTCATCGCACATGAAATATAAGCTAATTTTATATCTATTTTCTATCATAAGTAAATTTTGAAATTTTATTTTATGTCTATTTTCTATTATAAATATTTATTAAAATTAGATTACTTATTATAACACATGACAAGCCTACATTAATCCAAAACTAATAAATAAAAAATATATAAACAATCTTATCTAATAAAAATATTCAATTTCTAACTCTTAAATTTATTTCTTTTATTTAATTTTATTTATTAATAATTTGTAATATAATTCATAAGATGAATGTTTATTTCATTTCCCCGTACAATCATAGTGTTTTGGATTTGATGAAAAGTTTAATTGTCCTCTAATCAATTTACACAGATAATGCATATAATTATTGAAAATAATAAATTAGTATTTCTTAGACATTAAAGACTTCTTAATTAAAAACTAAAAATAATTGAATTCTAAAATAGTCGTACAACTTGCATAAGTCAATAGGCAGGCAAGCCCAAATATTAACTTTCAAAATTTGCATTTGACTTGTCATTAACAAGAAGATATTTTGTTATAAGATTTGTTCTAATTTTGTTATAAGGTTTGTTATAAGATGAGTTCAAATATGCATTGAATAATTTAAGAGAGGAGCCAATACGTGCGCGGGGTTCAATAGGTGCGATGCTAGTGGATCTGTTAGGGGCCCACACGTGACCATGTGGACCCTGCTACATGCCACTGACATATTAAAAAGTAAAACAAAAACCTTTGTTTAATAATATAAAATAATTTGCATCAGTTAATGAGAAAAAATATTTTTTTATATATGCATGAAATAAAATATTAGGTTCCTTTCTTGTTAGACAATCAATTTGACTATCTCACTGGAAGGTTCTAACGCATATTAAAGTGGGCCACTCAATACAAAAATGCCAAGTATGTTGACTCAAACACAAAACATGTCCAATCATATATATTTCATCATTTTACCCTTAAATGAGGCTTGCCAACTCAGCCACAAACCACAATACAATCAAAACATTCTAACATGGAAGTGCATTGACTTGAAACATGTTGACAGTTTCCACCGCAATATTGCAAGTACTAAGACCTCTACTGCCTATGTAGATGTGACCACCCTAAACTATTAGACAAGACCCTGTCCCATCATTGCAGCCACCATATTTCATCATTCCACCTCAAGTGCACATCTTGTGGTCACTTCAACAATAAACTACCTGCATTTTCAAAAACAACTTGTGTAAGGCTATCGATAACCATTAAAGGGAAATAAAATTTGAAATTAAAACGACAATAAGATGAGTTCTTGCAAGTAAAGCTTCAAATGCAAAATTCAAATTGATAAGACTGCACAAATTAAAGACACCACACCAACATAGCAAGCTTCTAACATACAAGTAGACTTCAAACCAACTTATTCATCCCATTCAACACCCAACGAGAGAAGAAAGAAAGAAGAAGACAATACAGAAAGAATTGAAGCTAATTTTCTAGGTATGTAAGTGTTATTATTTCTATATTATCCTTGTTGTTCAATACTGCTTTCTGTTATTTCTATATTATCTTTTTTGTTCAATTCATTTCCATCTTTGTTGTTCGATTCATTTCCACATATCTATCCATTCTACTATTTCCTTCATGTTCATGTTCATTTTTAGTTTTTCATACCCTTTCTAGTTGTTTCACATCCTTACAATTTTTTGGATTCCTCGACATTTAATTCACTTTCACTTTTCTATTCTTTCTATATTATCCTTACTGCTCAATTCATATCCACGTATCTATCATTTCTCTATTATTTCATGCATGTTCATTTGACTTATAGTTTTCCATACCATTACTAGTTATTTCAAATCCTCGCAGTTTGTTTGGATTCCCTTATTTCTATTATTTCCTTCATGTTCATTTCACTTACAATTTTCTATACCCTTATTGGTTGTTTCACATCCCCACCATTTTTTTGGATTGCTCGACATTCAATTCACTTTCACTTATCTATTATTTCTATATTATCCTTATTGTTCAATCCATATCTAGCTATCTATCCTTTCTACTATTTTCTTCTTGTTCATTTCTATTTTAGATACTTGCATATTTACAAACTTCACCTACTATTTTTTGTATTGTTTCCTTCTTGTTCATTTCATTTTTCAGTTTTCTAGACCCTTGTTGTTTCACATCCTCATAGTTTGTTTGGATTCCTTGAAATTTAATTCTCTTTCACCTTTTTATTATTTCTATTTTCATTGTTTTTCAATTCATTTCCAGTTTTCCATCCTTTCTATTGTTTCCTTCATATTCAGTTATATATCACATACTTGTGATGAACTATAACTGATTGAATGTTTGAAGATGATAAGTTGATGATCACCAAGCTATAGAAAGTAAATGCAAGACATTAAATTAGTTAATGTATTGTATTTTCATTGATGTCAACTTGATATAATCTGATTGGTCATATACATATTGTAATAGACTTCAAGAAACCAAAGAGATAAAGTTTATGTTATCGGTAAAACATAAAAAGCCAGTGTGCACCGAGTGACAGTAAACATTGACGGACAGTGCACACCGACGGACAGAAAACCCCAAGCAGTTCACAGTGTATACCAAGCACCGCAACACCGAGCATAACTGAAGTGGTCACCGATCAAAACTCAAGTTGATGACCGAGGACAATTGGAGTCAATGAATGAGCAAACTAAGAGTTGATGACAGAAATCACCTGGAGTGAGAAAATGACAAAATACTTAGCTGGTAGGAGCTATATTTAGAGTTAACTGATTGATTTCTTTATTTTCATCGATCAGATAAGCTAAAGATAAGCAAGAGATTTAAAGCTAGTTTTATTCATAGTTGTCAAGGAGAAATCTACAAAATAAAACTAAAGCAAGCTTTAAAGATTAAAGCAAGAACATTGAGATTTGTGGATCAAGAAGTGCTCTACGATGAAATCAAGGAGATTGGATGGTGAAATCATGTCTATATAAAGAGACAAGTAATTCATTATGAAAAGAGGAATGTTGAATATAATTCTGGTGAAGATAGAATTATTCATGCAGATCTGATCATACAGGTTGAAGAACAAAGCCAAGGATTCTACAAACACCGAGTAACAGAGGACAGAGAATTCACCGAGCAGAAAGAAGAAAGAAGGGGAGCAAAGGAATTGTATAGAAAATTGATAAGAGAGATATTATGGACTAACAATAGATCTGAAAATATGCAATTTAAAGTTGTATTGTTGAACAGATCATTTATTGTTTCAGTTTAACCATTGATTCATAAAATCTCTTAACCGAGTGGGATTTAACCATCCTTATTGTATTGAGATACTCAAGAGTATAAAAAGGTTTTCTTGTTGGCAGCATAGTGAATGCTAGTTCAAAAGACAAACTGTTAGTTTTAAATCCTCTAACAAGGTTAACAGTGTGTTTTTAACCTTTAACAGGGTTGGCTCTTCACCGAGCTCACTTCAGAAGAGTGAAAATTTTGGGTTACCAGTCCCAAGTGGGTTTTCCCTTAACAGGGTTTCCACGTTAAAACCCATGTGTCAAATGTGTATATGATTCATTTCTTTGATATTTTTCTTTACACATTACTAAAACAGGATTGGTCGGTAAACACTAAGTTTAATTACTACTATTCGGTAAAGGTTAGAAAAGATAAACAGTATATCTAACCAAGAAGTATATATATTTGTTAGAATTACAAAAGGCATACATCTTGAAGGACTAAAAGATAAATAGATGATATTATATTTGTGATATAAGTTTTGGTTGGAATTATTGGAATTATTTTTAAGGCCACTGATTCAAC
>MU227320.1:1071286-1090196 GCA_018584345.1 Thuja plicata | reverse complement strand
CCCCCCCCCCCCCCCCCCCCCTCTCAGTTATTCTAACAACTTGCATATTTACAATCTTGACCTACTATTTCTTGTATCATTTCCTTCTTGTTAATTTCATTACCATTTTTCCTATCATTCACTCTCTATTTAAAATCCTCATGGGGTAAGTGCACAAATATGGGGGACCAAAAAGGCATGGGCTAAGCTCCAGACAAAACACACCAAAGACAAAAAAGGTCAAAATCTTTATGTTTTCAAATTCGCGAAAGCATAGTGATTTTTTTGCCAATTGTTTGTGGTTTTTGTTAGAATTTAATCTTTCCTTGGTGAAATATGTAATTAAAGGATAAACCAAGGTATCCTATATTGTATTTTTCCTCTAGTCCAAGTAGGAGGACATGTCACATTTTTGTAATTCCTTTAATAAGGAAATTAGATATTCCTCCTTAAGAGGAATTTCACATTCGACACACACACACAATGTGAATGTGGCATTCATAGAAGATGGGAGTTACATGCAAACTCCTCCACTCATCTCTATTTAAGAGATGCCTCCTAACACACTTGTTTAATAATCTTCTCTCTTTTCTCACTTCTCCTCACATTCTCAACTTTCTCTCATTATTGTATTGAGCTTATTGCTCTCATTCTTTAGGTTTTGTGTCATATTCATATTATTCACAAGGGGTTTTTTCTTATTTTTTCCCCTTTCAAAATCCTTGAGTTCTTGTCTTGGTTCTTGGAGCATTTTGGTGAACTTGTGTTTAATCCATTGAAGGAAAATCTCTCTCTCTCTCTCTCTCTCTCTCTCTCTCTCTCTCTCTATTTGGTAAATCTCTTCTATTGCATACTCTCTTGGATTCTTTCCTTATCTTTTTCATTTTACTTTATGTTTCTAACATGGTATCAGAGCCAATTTAATCCTTGTTTTTGAGTGTGCATGCAGGAATAGTTGAAAGATATCTCGGTTGTGAAGGAGAAAGCAATTTGTTTTCTTAATCTAACTCTTGTTTGCAGGTTTTCTTTCATTGTTTCTTGCAAATCTAACATTTCTTTTAAATCTAACTTTTTCTGGATGGCTTGCCGCCAAATCTAAGTTTTTTCATCTCTTTTTCAAGTTTTTTAAAGATCTAACATACCCTATGTCGGGAAACTGCAAGGGATTTATATTTTGCATATTCAATATTTCATCAATAAATTGATATCTGAATTTGTTCATCTAACTTGTTTGTTGCAAGATTTACTTTATATATTTTTTTAATCTGCATTTTTACATCTCTATTTTTAATATATCTCCGTATATTTATCAAAGTCCATCTTATTTCTAATTTCTCTCTTTTGCAAGTTTATACTAAATCTTTAGATTCTTATTGTATCTTAATCTATCTTTGTTTAATCTATGTCTTCTATCTTCTCGCAGGATTCTGTGACTTTGTCCAGCAGCCTATTAAATCATTTAAACATTTATACTTTTAAACATTGGTCTTATTATTATATCTTCTCATAACATTGTGCAGCCCATTCATATCTCTGCGCAACTTTGTTAAGTTAATCTTACCTTGCGCAACATTTATTTTCCTTATTGCGCAGCTTATACACCTCTTATTAGCGCAACCCATACATTACTTAGCTATTTAATCATTGCACAAATCAGTTTTAATAGCTTTCATAATGAAAAATCTTTTATATAAATTTTTATGTATCTCAGACTTTGGTCTTCTGCTACTTGCTCAACCTCCTTGTGCATAATTTTCTGTAGGTTTAATCATTACCTTTTTATCTCTGCATAGACTATTTATTTCTATTTGTACTTTCTTTGTCTATTCCCTGCGCAGCCTTGTGCTTGATCTTCCATCGCAACACTTGTATTTCAAACGCTATATTTCTATCACGTTGTAGTCTTCATTCTCTCCCACGCAACACTCATAGTGTTGGTTTTTGTTTTTTCTGTGCTTGGATTTTGCTTCACCTCACGCAGCTGCATTGTTCTATTGTATAATCCTTAGCGCATCCTGTATTTTTTTATCTTCACCTCTCCTTAGTGTCCTGTGCAGCTTCAACATCGATGGTTTTTTATTGTTATTTAGTTGTGCTCCTGCGTAGTAATTCAAACCTCACACAACATTCAGTCAAAGAGTCTTTCATTCTTAACTTGGCTTTCACTATATCAATCAACTCTTTTTTCTAATGATTTCTTCTTGTAGAGGGATCTAGATCGCTTCATTAGACTGAAGAATTTAGTACTAGGAGTGATTACGTACTCCACCTATTGCAATTCTTCATCTACAACAGTTTTTTATTCTTTTCTGATTATAGCATTCTGCTTGCGCATATTTATTCATTGTTCTGAGATTCCTTTCAGCATATCCATGGTTTTGCTAACTTTAGTCTTAGTTTTAAAGTATCTTTGACTCTTTTAATATTTAAATTATTAATTTATTGATTTCTCATTATCAATCTACATTTTTTTATTTCAATTTGTTCATCTAATTAGTATATTGGTAATTATTTATTCATATAACTTCTCTCATATTTCAAATCTGCTATTTAGTTTAATCCTCATTGCCATTTGCTCCAATTAAATTTCTTGTTTAAATCAAAAAAAATTAAACGTCAATACATTTTTCCTGCTTCATTTTACTTCAAATAGTTTCATTCCTAAGTTATTTATATCAAATCTCACCAAATTCAATTGTTGGTTCATTATTTCATTGCGATTACAATTTGTTTCTCCATTTAAATTAAAAAAATTAAATTTTCTTCAAATATTGGTTTAGCCATTCAATTGTAAGTTACTCTAAGGTTAAATTTATATTTCTTGATCTTGATCAATATTTATTCATTGCAATTCATCTCGTTTAAATTAATTTGATCATTAATCATGTCTACTCTAATTCCAAAAATTAAACTCAATAGCTCTAATTATCATCAATGAAAAACTCATGTTTCATTTCTATTCTATTTTAAACATTTACTTGAAGTTTCTATAGATATTTCTATTGAACCAACTACCTATGCTTCACAAGAAGAAAAAGATGCATGGAAAAAAAAGAACGAAGAAGCTCTTGGTTTGATTGGTCTCTAAATAGTTCCTGATCTTTATGTCTTAATTGGACATTGTACTAAATCCCATCAAGCGTGGTACATTCTACAGCAGACGTATGATAGCTCATTTGAATCCTATAAGATTCAACTCCAAGACAACTTGGAGGACTTGAGGTATAATGACTTTAAAATTATGGATGAATTTTTACTCAAGTTTGATGCAATTAAAACTCAACTAAGCGGTGTTAATGTTAGTTTAAGTGACATTAGATTAATTACTATTATTCTTAAGAAATTCCTTCCTAAAGAGTTTCAACAATTCATTACTAACATTTATTCTCATCTTTCAATTCCTAGCTTAGCTCCTCATTTAACTTATGCTATTTTTCAAAATTTATTACGTCAAGAGGAGGCTAAATTATTGCAATTTGGTACTATTAAATCTCATGAACATGCTTTTATGTATAAGAATTAAAATCAACATAATAGCTCATATAATAATAATAATAATACCTCTAATAATTATTCTCATAATAACAATCATAATAATCATAACTCAAATCATCATAAGATAAATCAAAGACCCCATTGCACCTATTGTGGGAAAGACGGTCATATTACTAATAACTGCTTTAAAAATAAAAAGGATAATAGACACATTAATCAAAATCATCAACCTTCTAATTCTAAGGAGGATAATGGTAATCAATCCCGTCATGCTTTTACAATTCGGCATAATGTTACTAGCCCTTTTTAGTGATATGGTGCATCTTCAGGGGGTATTTCTTTCTTCAATATTTTAAATTGTTACCTTATGTCCTTCATGTTGCTCATTTTTTTAATTTGTTCAAGTAATCATACTTCATTTCCTTCTAGTGGTTTATTTCATTATCTAGCATTTATTTCTCTCAGATGTTATATGATCTATTGTTGTATCTTTTATGAGTTTCTTTTGATCTATTGTTCCATTTGTAAGTTGCATTGGATGCACTTACTTCAGTTGATGTTGATAAACTTGTTCCATTTGTAAGATGCAGTGGATGCACTTACTTCAGTTGATGTTGATGTTTATCAACTTGTTCCATCTATAAAAACAGTGGATGCACTTACTTTAGTTGATTTTGATCAAATTGTTCCATCTGTAAGATGCATTGGATGCACTTACTTCAGTTGATTTTGATCAACTTGTTCCATTTGTAAGGTGCATTGTATGCACTTACTTTAGTTGATGTTGATCAGCTTGTTCCATTTGTAAGATGCAATGGATGCACTTACTTTAGTTGATGTTTATCAACTTGTTCCATTTGTAATTTGCACTAGGATGCACTTACTTCAGTTGATGTTTATCAACTTGTTCCATTGATTATTTTTTGGTGAAGTTGTTGTTCTTGAAATCCTTCTTGAAGTTTGTTGTATTTCTCATATGATTAGCAGGTATATGGTATATGGTTCTCTCTCTCTCTTAATCCTTATTTCAATTTATTTAGCATATGTCAATCTTAATGTTGGTTTGAACTATTATCTCCTTAATGGTTCACTGCTTATGGTTGATTAGTGTAGTCATGATTGGCTAATCAATTCAAATGTTTATTGGTTCTTGAGAAATATGTTCTACTCGGATTATGGTTTCTTCTCCCTCACTCTTCTTTGCAATCTCACTAATGTGATGATGACTTTTCATTCTTCATTGCTTAGATTGTGAGTCATGCAGGTTATGGATTAGCTACCCATTCACTTGCAGTAACTCATTAATGAGATGTCTATATCCATGTGATTGATGCAATGTTGATGCATGCCTCATTTTTGCATTAGTATATTTATTTTGAGATGAGAGGATGATTGTTTTTTATGGTACCTTGACCATTTGGTGTATCTTGATTTCATGTTTAGCTCATTTATTTGATGAAATATCATGCATTTCTTTAAAGATATTTTTTGATGTAACAGTTTCAAAGTTACACTAAATTGAATATTAGATGGCATTCTTCTTGTGGATAGGTTCCTTGGTTTGTGTTTCTATGTTTCTTTGTTTCAGGTGAATCTTCAAGGACCACTTATGCAATCACTTCCTCTTCACATGTCCTATAACTTCAATAAGATTACATCAAGACTTGGATCAAGACAATCAAATCTCTTCCTTATATTGAAGACCAAGTTGCAAATTTTGTAAAGAGACATTTCACTCTCATTGTAAAAATTTTGGTTTAAATCCCTTGTTGTAAATACCCCAAATAAAGATTAAAGGGGAGTGTTAAAATTTAATCTTTCCTTGGTGAAATATGTAATTAAAGGATAAACGAAGGTATCCTATATTGTATTTGTCCTCTAGTCCAAGTAGGAGGATATGTCACATTTTTGTAATTCCTTTAATAAAGAAATTAGATATTCCTCCTTAAGAGAAATCTCACATTTGGCACACACACAATGTAAATGTGGCATTCATAGAAGATGGGAGTTACATGCAAACTCCTCCACTCATCTCTATTTAAGAGATGCCTCCTCACACACTTGTTTAATAATATTCTCTCTTTTCTCACTTCTCCTCACATTCTCAACTTTCTCTCATTATTGTATTGAGCTTATTGCTCTCATTATTTAGGATTTGTGCCATATCATATTATTCACAAGGGGATTTTTCTTATTTTTTCCCCTTTAAAAATCCTTGACTTCTTGTCTTGGTTCTTGGAGCATTTTGGTGAACTTGTGTTTGATCTATTGAAGGAAAATATTTCTCTCTCTCTCTTAGTATTTGGTAAATCTCTTCCATTGCATACTCTCTTGGATTATTTCCTTATCTTTTTCATTTTACTTTATGTTTCTAATAGTTTTTGACCACAAAATATGCAAATCATGAAGAACGAATGCTGAAAATTTTGCAACAATTTGTTAGGTTTTCTAGTTTTTGAAATTTTGTCAATGGTGCATTTTGTAGGGAACTTAGCTGCGTCCGACCAAAAAGGGGGTATAAGATGCCTCTCTTTGCTAAAATAAAAAAACTTTGAACTTCGACAAGAAATTGAAGATAGTTAGACTCAAAATTTCAAAATGTGACAAGAACAAGAGTTATCGTACTCTGATTCTAATTTCTAAACTACTATTTTTTTTTGAAAATGGTGGAGATTAAGGCTGTCAAAAAGCGGGAGCAGAAAAAGTGGTCTTATTTTTGTGAAAAATATAACATAGTGTTTAAAAAAATTGAATTTTTTAATCGCTCTAGTGAGAAGTTAGCTAACACCACATAGTGTATCCTGGATTTTTCTAGTAATTTTTTGATGAATGGATGAATTTTTATGAATTTTTGAAGTGGACATATCTTGAAAACATGAAATTTGTGCATGCTCCCCCTAGAAATCCTTGAAAACTAATAGAGAGTTAATCTTTTTTAAAGTGTGTAGAATAGAGTCTAGTTTCTAAAAAAGTAACTTGTTTCAAAATTTGACAAACGGGCCAAAATATAAGCCCAAAATACTATACGTTGGTTTTTGACAAAAATCAGACATACTTACAAAATAAATTAGAGATGATAAGCTTAAAAAAATAGAATTAAAAATAAATTATATGGTTAGATAGCTAACAAAGAGATCCATAATATCTTTTCCAATTTTGTCATTGTTAAACCATGTGCAAGCTTGACGAGGAGCACACACGAAAAAATGTGATTTTTTTGTATGTTTGCTGGAAAACACGTCTCAGACCTATTTGAATCCTTCAATCCTTTGGGTTTGATTCCCAAGGAAAATACAATCCTTAGGCTTGGTGGATCGCAATGTAGTTAAAAGGGTGCATGCCCTATATATGTGAAAATGTTGTTGCATTCGGTACAATATTTTACTTTCGGTGTTTTACATACCTAGCATATGCCCTATAGGGCATACACCCTGTGTGTGTGTGTGTGTGAGAGAGAGAGAGAGATTTTGGATTTGAAATAAATGACTATAAAGGGTTTATATTATAAAATTTGTAAGAGTTTGTTACACCTTTGATAACGATATTATTGTGTCAAGTTAGGCTTGAATGCATTGCACATAGAAAATAGAAGATTGGTTTCCATCTAGTCCATGCCTAGTGCACTTATTGTTGGCTAACAAATTATTACAGGGGCTTCCATCTATTATGAGATCAAAACCTCCAATTGAGTTAATAATTTCATCAAGTCTTTTTTATGTTAGATTCTTCACATCCTCCACCTCAGTTAGTTGACCCTTTTGATGTGTTTTTTTCCCACCAGCTTCTAAGGATAAGCCTATTTTGTTTGCAAATTTTTGCATACACAATATTATTTATTGGAATAGCCAAAAAATGTAAAGAATTTTTTTCTTCCCCACTTATAGAGAATAGAGAAAGGACATTTATCCCCTTTGGATAATCAGGCTTCAAAATAGAAAGATGGTATCCTACCATTTCTACCTAGAAAGAATTTCCAAGAGAGCGTATACGCTCAGTCCTGGAATAAGAGCCATGTGTTTGGCCACATCATATCCTAATACACACTCCATTTCATGAGGATCCATTGAAGCCATCTGATCTAGACAAACCCATAGCAAGTTCCACTTTTTACATTGTGAAAGTACAATATCCTACTCTTCAAGGGTGGCTTGTCCATTATAAATATTTGCAATATCCCTAATTCTATCACATAATGGAATCCTTATAATTTTTTTATTTATGTAGTTTAGTTTAGTTATCGTATCCCATGATGGCCAATAATTTAGATATTGAGGAAATTCCTCTTCAATTGTCATGGGTGGAAACACAATCTCAGTGGGAGGGTGAGAATGTGAGAAGGTGAGAGAGACAGGTCATAACTTGGGTCCTAGGACACATTAATGTTTCATAGTACCCCTTAACAACCCTTACAACCCATAAGATGTAGAGAGAGGGGTTCTAAAGGGTCCTAAGGGATCATATGGAATCCTAAGACACATTAATGTGTCTTATGACCCCTTAATGTGTCCTAGGACCCCTTAAGACCCTTTTACAACCCCTCAGGACCCCTTACCATACATTAGTGTATGGTAAGGAGTCCTAATGGTTCTTAAGGGGTCCTAGGACACATTAATGTGTCTTTAGACTCCTTAACAACCCTTAGGACCACTAAGATGTAGAGAGAAGGGCCCTAAAGGATCATAAGGGGTAAAAAGAGGTCCTAAGATAAATTCATGTGTCTTAAGACCCCTTATAACCCCCTAGGACCCTTTAGGACACCTTACCATCAATTTTAAGGGTCACAAGGGGTCTTAAGGCACATTAATGTGTCCTAGGACCCCTTGAGATCTCTTACGACCCCTTAGGACCCCTTACCATACATTAGTGTATAATAAGGGGTCCTAAGGGGTCTTAATGTGTCTTAGGAACCCTTAACAACCCTTATGACCCATTAGATGTAGAGAGAGGGGTCCTAAAGGGTCCTGAGTTGTCATAAGGGATCCTAGGACCCCTTATGAGCCTTTTAGATGTTTTATGACCCATTACCATACATAT
Source organism: Thuja plicata (assembly GCA_018584345.1). Lineage (NCBI taxonomy): Eukaryota > Viridiplantae > Streptophyta > Pinopsida > Cupressales > Cupressaceae > Thuja > Thuja plicata. The sequence continues at coordinate 1,081,688 of MU227320.1, read as the reverse complement.
TAGGGATCCTAAGGGTCATAAGGGGTCCTAAGACACATTAATGTATTCTAGGACCCCTTAAGAACCCTTACAACCCCTTACCATATATTAGTGTATGGTAAGGGGTCCTATGACACATTTATGTGCCCTAGGACCCCTTTAGACCCCTTACAAACCCTTAGGAACTCTAAAAATACATTAGTGTATGGTAAGGTGACCTAAGGGGTCATATGATACATTAATGTGTTCTATGACCCATTAACACACTTAAGACCCCTAAGCTTTAGAGAGAGGGTTCATAAGGGGTCCTAAGACACATTAATATATCTTAGGATTCCTTAAGACCCTTTACAATCCCTTAGGACCCCTTACCATAAATTTAGTGTATGGTAAGGATTCTTAAGGGGTCTTGGGACACATTATTGTGTCCTAGGACCCCTTATCAACCCTTAAGATCCTAATATGTAGAGAGAAGGTTCATAAATTATCATAATGGATCCTAGTATTGTGAATGTGTCCTAGGACCTTTTATGACTCCTTAGGATCATTTACAACCCCTTACCATACATATTAAGGGTCCCAAAGGGTACAAGGGGTCATAATGGGTCCTCAGATACATTAATGTGTCTTAGGACCTCTTAAAAACCCTTACTACCCCTTACCATACATTAGTGTATGGTAAGGGGACCTAAGGGGTCGTAATGGGTCCTATGACACATTAATATGTTCTAGGACCCCTTACTACCCCTTGTGTATGTTGAAAACCTACTTGTTGGGATCTTACTAAGACATGCAAATGTTAGAACATACAAATCTCATTAACATATCAAAACATGATCAAATCAAGAGTTTCCATCATAACCTCTGATGAGACAAACAATTGCACCCAAGCCTCATTGATTTTCTCTTAGAGAGGAATGTGGGTGTGCTCTCCCAACACAATAAATAAATTCCACTATGATTATGAATGATAGTTAAAATGCAAGCTAATGGATGTGATAAAGAGCTCAAGAACATGTATGATTAACTTGCCTCAAGCCTTCATTAAAATGATGATGCAAATGCAAAGAAAGCTAATGCATGATCTAAGATTAATTTCCATTATCCTAGCATGTAATATCTAAATGATTTGAAATTGAAATAAACTAGAAGCTAGAATGCTCAAATATATCTTAAAATGAAACTAACATGATAACAATGCAAAAATAATGGATGTTTTTCTCTTGGCAAGAGCCTCTATTTATAGAGTTTTGGAGGGAAGGGAAGGGCTTGGATGAGGCAGAGCATATGTGGCATCCACATAGATGCCACATAAAGGACACAAGGGAAAGAGGAAAAGCCATGCAAAAGTCAACACAAGCCTTTAAGGTTTGAGTGGCTCAAGATTTTCTCACACATGTGTGAGCAACTCTTGGGGAATAGAATGGGGGACAAAAGAGTGGCTACATTAAAGGAAGTTGGTGGCTTCCTTTTTGAGGAGTTGATCACACAGGTGTGAGCATTCCATTAGTGCTAAAAGGAATAGGAATCACACTTTAAGTGTGATTAGTGTGTGTTTAAGTGAAGAAGTAGGTTTATTAAGAGGGATAGGTAGGGTAGGATAGGAATAGAGTAGGTTTCTAGGTAGGATTAATAGGTCTTTAGGCTAGGATTAGATTAAATTTGAATTTAATCTTGGTTTAGAAGAATATTAGAAATGTGGGGGAATAAATAAATTTGAAATTTATTTAAAATGGGATTTATGGAGGTCATGTATTAAATAAAATTTAATACATTAGAGGGATATAATATCTAAAATAAATTTAAATACTATAGAGAATGAACTATATTTAATTAAATAATTTTAATTAAATAGATAGAAGAATATAACAAATATAATTAATTAATTAAAATTAACTATAATGTTATAGGTATATTAATTAAATTAATATAAGGACATTTTTAGATGTCTACATTTTTCCCCTCTTTGATGTGGCGTCGAAAGTGGCATTGCGTCAAAGAAAAGAAAATAAGATGCCCCAAAAGAAATAGGGAGACCTAGGGCAACGATGGTAAAGGAGTGTGCCCCCTCGAGAAAATAATAGAAAAAATAATTTTTTGAAATTTTTTCTCAAAAAGATAGATAGAGGTCATAACTTGGGTCCTAGGACACATTAATGTTTGCAGTACCGAAGTTTGGTTTTGCATTGGTGCCCCTTTCAGAGAGAGTTTGGGTTGGGAAAAGTTAACAATGTTTACATCTATGACACCATCATTGGTATTATTTTTTTTATTTTTCCACCACCTTTCTTTATTTGTAGGAGAACTAGTGGTGTTTTTTTGGTTGGGGTCAGAAAGAATACCCATTTTTACCATATTTTTCTCATATTGTATCCCTCTTGCGATTAATTGTTCTAAGGTTGGAGAAAGTTTTAATTCAACAATCAAAGCCATTTGTGGGATAAGGTTGTCCACAAACATGACAATAGGTCTTTCTTAGGGACTTCATATGGGATTTGATTCATTGTGCTTCTCTGCCTTCATAGGAAGTTGCAGAAGGACTCGCCTTCCTTTTGTTTAGTATCACAAAGATCTTTGATACTAACTTTGTGTTCTATGTTGTGGTGGAAGTGAGTGATAAATGTTTCAGCTAAGTATCCCCAGGATTGAATGTCATAGGGTAGATATGAAATCTATTCCATTGCAAGCCCTGATATACTCTAAGGAAACAATCACATGTAGTATGTTTTAGCATGGGCCACCTCTATGCAACTGGTGAATAATTCCCTAATGTGTTCAATAGGGTTAGTCTTGCCTTTATACTTGTCAAATTAAGGTACTATAAAGTGTGCAAGAAATGGAGGCATGTAGATAGAGTGATAAAAATGGTATGGGTACAAGTCCTATGTGGTGTAGGACCTTTTCTGACCTTGGTTTTGGATATCTAGCATCTAAGTGTGCATAGTGTGCATTATTTGTATCAAGATGTCAATTTGTGATTGGAGGACTTTTTCTTGGACATTAAAATTGTGGTGTAGGTGTATATTCTAAAAATGGAAGCACTTCCATTGTATACTAGTTTAGCCTTCCGAGTAAGTGGTTTGGGATCATGTCAAGTGCCTTGAATGGGTCTCTAACTTGGATCTGGCTTTTTCCCCCTATTCTGTCCCATTTCCCACTTTTTCCAGCCTATTTCTAACATTTCAAACTGCAAACTGGGATTTTGGCTTCAGGTCTAAAGTTGAAATTTTTGAGTCAAGGCCAACCTTGACCTTGACCTAGGTTAAAATCAACCTTTTCTGGCCTAAGGTCCAAATTTCAGATTTCAGGGTTTTCGGATGTCGGGCTTTGGAAAGAGTTAATTCCCGCTTCCGGGTCAGCTATTTCAGTCTTCAGAGAAAAAAAATCTTAAATTATATTTAATATAGGTCCTCTTCTAGGGGTATATATCTAATTGGAATTTAATTCTCCTATGTAGGCCTCTCTAGAAGATTGTGCCCTAGATTCATATATAAGGAAGCTTTCTCCTCTCATTTTCTCTAACAATCTAAGACTTGAAAAACTATTATTATCAACTATCAAAGACTTAAAGAGTGAAATCCAAAGGTGAATAAGCAAGTTTTGAAGCAAGTCAAGTATCCATTGAAGCATTCATCCATTCTCAATCATTCAAGCACTTATCAAGCACTCAATTCATCAAGAATATCCATTGGTGTCCATTGAAGGATTCAAGTTCCATAGATCCCTCTTGTTGTAGATTTCTCCATCCACATTCCTCCAAGCCTCTTCCTATTCCAAGATCCATTCAAGATTGGTGTTGAAGATCTATAAGAAATTGATTTGAGACATCCTACATTCTACACTCTACATTCTACATCCATTTGGTGCATGCATACTTGTGGATCCACGGATTCAAATCCGCCACAAGGGCTTCTACAAGCAAGGTGAATTTGTTCATTTACTTTGTTTTACTTATGCAATTTCAATTATGCTTTGAGGTTAATTCCAAAATTAGGGTTTGACCAAGGCAAACCCCTCCCCCCAACAAATAAATCCATTTTTCTTGCAGGTACATGTTCGGAACAATAGATTAGAGTGCAGATTTGGATACCCTTTTCATAAAAATTTTGGGATCCAGAAACAAATTTTTTGTTAGAGACATTTTAGGTCGATTCTTCCCTAGGTTAGAATCATAAATTTTGGGTCAATGGTGACATTGACTTGAGGGTCAAAATTGAAACTGTGTCAGAATGGAAAAATATTTATGGGTTTTGTTCCTCTTTGCATTTTTGTTCTAGATCTGGTCTCAGATTTTCCAGAAACTGAGTGTAGACCCCCAAAAACAAAATTCTTCAGATCTATAACATTTCAAGGTTAGTAATTTCCTCTTATTCATTTCAATTAATTTTCTTAATCTATATAAACTCATCACACATTATTTTCTATAAACGGGAATTTAAGATCTTCCTCTTTGCTCTCATTTCCAAATGATTGATTCATTTATGCATTGATCCTTCCTTTGGGGTTAATCAATTTGGATCCTTCATTTGTATATCTAAGGATAAAAGGGGAGCATCTTATTTACCCCCTACATTTCAAATACACATTTTATATCTTACACACTGGTAACATATATCTATTTCTTATGGTAACCATCTATTTTATATGTTACAGTAGGTATATAAGATCTACCAAGGATTTGATTTTGATTACAATGTGGTAAATTTTGTTGGAAATAAGAAAAACTATGATTCAAGGGTCATTGATATTTATATTTTTTTTGAAACAAAGATCTAACCTATTGAGGAGGTTGACTAAATGTAGGACCGACAGAAAATTATCCTAAGTGTCTTTATATTGGTCAAGACCTGAATCCAGTTGGGATTGATTGTTTTGTTTGGGTACTTACAAATGGGTTGAAGTGAGTTTGCAGTGTCAATGATGTAGCTTGGGAAATTGAAGTGATAGAAGATGATGATATCATCTGGGAAGAACCAGTGATGATGGATGAAATCATGAATTGGGAACTTGTCATGTTTTAACTAGAAGATTGACTAGCTTGTGTAGATGAACTTGTTTAGGATGACACTTCTTGTGAGGACTCGGGAGTAGGTATTATCTAGGACACTATAATATGCATTTGGGATTATCATGTTATGTTTGGACTTGTTAGATGATTCTTATGCTATGTGGTAGACACATCAAATCAAGGAGGAAGATTGAATCCTTTTTCAAAATTCATAGCTAAGTACTTTTTGGGATTTCATTCTACTACAATATCTACAACTAATGAGGAATACTCATCTTGTTCAATGTCTTCTAACTCTTCCTCTGTTATATCTGAAAATATTATTTAATAAGGAGGGATCTATGTTACTTTGGGAAAGTTTTCAGGGTACATGAATGGTTTAGCATGTTCAAAATGGTTTGGTTCTTGTTCTCCTTCCCATGGAGGGAATGGATTGAAAAATGGATCCTTTATTTGGTTCATAGTCTATGATCTCATGACAGGTCTATGAACAAAGGTATACATTGGAAGAGTCATCTTGCTTCTAACTTGAAATGATAAGAAGTGATTTAAGATAAACATAAGAGATAACCTCTACTAAAAAATCCAAACTCATATTTATAAATGGTCATTTTGAGGAAAAAACTTGACTCTTCTTGATCTCAAAGTGAAGATGAAAACATATGATCTGAATCTTTCCTTAGATGAGGCATTGGTGATGACATGTAATTGATTAAATGTTTGATAATGTTAAGTTGAAGATGATGCAAAACATTAAATCAGTTAATGGTTTGTATTTTCATTGATGTCAACTTGATATCATCTGTACAGTCATGTACATAATGCCAAAGACTTTAGAGAATCAATGGAAAAATTATTATGCTTTCATCAATGCATAAAAGTCAGGTATTCACTAAGTTACAGACAACACCGACAGAGTGCACACCATCGGTAAAGATAGAGAAAAAGGTCACAATGATACCTGACAAGCAGAAGACAGTGTTGCTTGATGAAGCAGAATCACAGGATGCCTGACAAACAGGAGACAATGTTGCCCGATGGACGGAGATCCCAAAGCTAACGGGAGTTACACCAATGGAACTAGCAGTTGTCACCGACGACGAACTGTAGAATTGACCGATAGAACAGAGAGTTTAGAAAATGACAAAATATCTAGCTGGCAGAGCTTAAGGATATACTTAACTGGTTGTTTTATTTGTTTTATTCAACCAAAATTAAGTAATTGATTTAATAAAGATTTATACAGTTGGCAAGAAGATAACTACGAGATAAATCGGGAGTTAAAGCTATAAATCAAACTAGCTGAATTGTTTTTTACGCCAAGAATCAAGAATCATGAATCAAGAATTAAGGAATATCATGTCTATATAAGGGACAAGCATAATTCATTTCTATAAGCCATCAGATACACAGAAGGGGAGTGAATAGAAAGAGGATGCTAAAGAGAAACTGGTGAAGGATAAACTTCATACAGATCTGATCAATCAAGCTGAGGAAGAGCTAAATAATTTTGCAGACACTGACGAACAGTGAAGCATAAAATCACAGAGCAGAAAGTGTGGAGCAAAAGGAATTGAATTGATACATTGATCAGAGAGGTATTGTACTTAAATAGATCTGAAAATCTGCAATTCAAAGTTGCATTAGAAACAGGTCATAGTGTTTCAGGTTAACCATTAAAGCATCAAGTCTCTTAACAGAGTAGGACTTAACAGTCTTCTATAATTGAGGTATATCCTAACACATTGCCAAAAAGGTTGATTCATGAAAGTAGCATTGAATTTACATAAAGCCTATTGACAACCTAAGAAGAAGGTTGATTCAAGGATGGTAACAAGATTTTCCTAAAGCCTATTGACAGTCTAAGAAGGAGGTTGATTCAAGGATGGTAGCAAGATAGATGCCAGATACTAAGTGACAACCTATATGTATAAAAAAATCCTCTAACAAGGTCACACTTAACAGTGTGTTTGTAACCTTTAACAGGGTTGGCTCCTAACAGGGCTCACTTCAGAAGAGTAAAAATTTGGGGTATCGGTCCAAGTGGTTTTTTCCCTTAACAGGGTTTTCACGTTAAAATCCATGTGTTATGTGTGTATGGTTTATTACTTTATTGTTTTACATTTCACATATGCATTTCTAGATTGATTGGTATACTCTGCATATTTACTGAGTATCGGTAAATAAGTTTTACTGCTTATCGATAATCAAGGAGAATAAGGACAGACAAGGTAAACTAACAAATAGTTAATTATTTCAAGTATTTCAAGGCATGCATCTTGTAGGGAATTAATAATCTGAGGTGTATTGATTAGTGGATTAAAGTTTAAAGGATAGATTTTTGAGGCCACTGATTCACCCCCCCCCTCTTAGTTATTACTAACAATATTGTATCAGAGCTTGTGTGCTTAGAAGGAAGGTTTCAAAACCTAAGCAAAGATCACAAGATGAATAGATGAGATGTGCCCAAGTTGAACAAAGACAACTTTGCTTCATGGAAAAGTAGGATAAGACTCCACTTATCAGGTATTGGCAATGAAATTACTCAATACATAGATACTAAATATGTGATGCCTATAGGACCATTGATAGTAGATCAATTAAGAGTGAAGCATGAGCATAACTGCATGGTTATAGAGCTTTCTTCCTCACTCTCTGATGCTGAATTTCAAGATGTCAAGGATTGAACAACTGCAAAGAAAATGTGGGACAAACTAAAGCTTTTACATGGAGGTGATACAAATGTTCTGAGAGCCAAGGCCGAAATCCTTAGAGGAAAATTTGATGATCTCAGATTGAAAGAAGGTGAAAACATCACATAGTACAACACAAGAATAAAAGAAGTATTCAATGCTATATGAGGTGTTGAATTTACACTTGAAGAGGAGATAGTGGTAAATAAAATCTTAAGAACCTTATTGTCTATATATGCTATTAGAGTTTCTTCTATTCAAGAAATGAGAGCTATAGAAAACAATATAGTTACTCTTGATAGCCTAATTGGTAGACTGATTTCATTTGAGATGAATAACTTTGACAATAGTGTCTTCCCAAGTTTAGAGTTTGCATTTAAGTCTTCTATGAAAATAAGCAAATCCAATCATAAATGCTCATCTAGAAGGGACTGTGAAATTGAAAGTGAAGAAGAAGATCTAGATGAAATAGAAGCACTTATGTCTAGAAGAATACAGAGAGGCAAAGGTAAATACAAAGGCAAGTTACCACTTGTATGTTTTAATTGTAAAGAAATTGGACACTTTGCTACAAGATGTCCTAACAGAATAAAAGATGACAGAAGTGATGACAGATCTTTTGAGAAGAATTTTGATAGAGGTGATAACAAAGATTACAGAGGTTACTGACAATCAGAAAGAAAGGATACCCAAGACTACAAGGATAAAGGCAAGAAGGCCAGCTACCTAGCTGCTTGCAAAGATGAAGATACTGACACCGAACTTGATGATGACATCGAGATGGTATTTATAGTTGTGAAAGATGATAAAGATGAAGATGAAAGGTATGAAGAAATTGCACTCATATCTAAGGTTAGTAAGAATGATATCTAGATTATAGATAGTGGTTGCACTCATCATATGACCGGTGACAAAGAAAAGATTAACACTTTTGAATACTATAATGGTGGTATAGTAAGAATGGGAAATAATACACCTTGTCCAGTTGAAGGTAAAGGAGCAATAATGCTGAATAACCTGATTAAATGTGAAAATGCTTATTGGGTAAAAGGATTGAATTATAATATGTTGAGTATTTCTCAGCTGAATAATTTAGGTCACAGAGTAGCATTTGAGAACAAGAAGGCAAAGATCTTCAATGAATCAGGAAAACTGATTGGTACCGGTGAATAGACCAAAGGTAACTTATTCTATCTGAATGATACTAAAACCACTTTCTTAATGACTAGAAATGAAGACATATGGTTGTGGCACAAAAGATTGTGTCATGTGAATTTTAACAACATGATGAAAATAAGCAAAAGAAGTGTAAGAGGCTTACCGACAATGACAAATCCAAACAACATCATGTGCAAAAATTGTCAAAAAGGTAAAATGACAAAGTCTAGTTTCAAAAGTAAAACCCATGCATCTGATGATATTCTAGAATTAGTCCATACTGATTTATGTGGACCTATGAGGACAAAGAGTTATTATGGAGATAGATATTTTATTCTCTTTGTTGATGATTACTCTAGAATGATGATAGTCATGTTTCTAAAAGAAAAATCTGAAGCATTCAAGATGTTTAAATGGTATAAGGCTATGGTAGAAAAAAAAAGTGGTAAGGATCTAAAATGCTTAAGATCAGATAGAGGAGGAAAATTTATATCAGATGAATTCACTAATTTCTGTAATGAGCATGGTATAAAAAGACAGGTTTCTACACCAAGAGCACCACAACAAAATGGGATTGCTGAGAGAAGAAATAGATCAATAGTTGATTGTGCAAGAACACTGATGATAGAGAAGGAAATCACCCAGATCTTCTAGAGGGAAGCTGTCAGCACTGCTATTTATACACTTAACGGAGTACAATTGAAAAAGGATACAAAGAAGACTCCTTATGAGCTATGGTATGGTAAAACACTCAATGTAAGTTACTTCAAAATATTTGGTAGTCAATGTTATGTCTTAAAGGATGATAGAAATGGAAAGCTTGATGCCAAAAGTGATGAAGATATTTTTCTGGGGTATTCTACCAAAGGCAAAGCTTTTAAATGTCTAATCAAGGCTTCTAATACAATAGTTGAAAGTGCAAATGTAAAGATTGATGAATTTGCAAAAAAGAATGAGCTGGAAAGCACAAAAGAACCAGAAGACTAAAACAAGTTTATATATTGTGAAGAACCCATAACTCTACCTGAGCAACAATGCTTAAATCTAGAACAACAGAATGTTGCAATCGACGGTCAGAATGTTGTTACCGATGGTCAGGATAATGATCAAAATAATGTGCAAGGTAATGAAGATCAAGCTGATACACAAAGAGTTGTACCTGTACTTACAAGATATGTAACAAGGAACCATCCACAGGACCAAATCATAGGAGATAAGAAAGTTGGTACAAGAAAAAAAAAAGTAATTCCTTAAACTCAAATTGCTTAATTTGTGAGTTTGAGCCAAAATTTGTCAATGCTACACTAGATAATGAAGAATGGATAAGTGCTATGAATGATGAGATTGAACATATTGAGAAGAACAAAACATGGTCACTTGTGCCAAGACCAAATGACAAGAATGTCATCGGTACTAAATGGATATTCAAGAATAAGTTGAACGAGAATGGAGAAGTCACAAGGAACAAAGCAAGACTAGTATGCAAGGGGTATGCACAAGAGGAAGGTATAGACTATGGAGAAAATTTTGCACCCATTGCTAGGCTAGAAGGAGTAAGAATACT
>MU227320.1:1050213-1068437 GCA_018584345.1 Thuja plicata | reverse complement strand
ATTGATCAGAGAGGTATTGTACTTAAATAGATCTGAAAATCTGCAATTCAAAGTTGCATTAGAAACAGGTCATAGTGTTTCAGTTTAACCATTGAAGCATCAAGTCTCTTAACAGAGTAGGACTTAATAGTTTTCTATAATTGAGGTATATCCTAAAAGATTGCCAAAAAGGTTGATTCATGAAAGTAGCATTGAATTTTCATAAAGCCTATTGACTTCCTAAGAAGAAGGTTGATTCAAGGATGGTAGCAAGATTTGCCTAAAACCTATTGACAGTCTAAGAAGGAGGCTAATTCAAGGATGGTAGCAAGATAGATGCCAGATACTAAGTGACAACCTATATGTATAAAAAAATCCTCTAACAAGGTCACACTTAACAGTGTGTTTGTAACCTTTAATAGGGTTGGCTCCTAATAGGGCTCACTTTAGAAGAGTGAAAATTTGGGGTACCGGTCCCAGTGGTTTTTTCCCTTAACAGGGTTTCCACATTAAAATCCATGTGTTATGTGTGTATGGTTTATTACTTTATTTTTTTACATTTCACATATGCATTTATGGATTGATTGGTATACTCTGCATATTTACTGAGTATCGATAAATAAGCTTTACTGCTTATCGGTAATCAAGGAGAATAAGGATAGACAAGGTAAATCAACAGACAGTTAATTATTTCAAGTATTTCAAGGCATGCATCTTGTAGGGACTTAATAATCTAAGGTGTATTGATTGGTGGATTAAAGTTTAAAGGATAAATTTTTGAGGCCAATGATTCACCCCCCCCCCTCTCAGTTATTACTAACAATCAGGTCAATATAGAATACTTAATGAGAAAATGAGATATAGAGATCAAGAATAGTGTAATCTGACCTTTCAAATTATTAAATCTAAACAAAAAATTAGACTCTAAAGGAAAAGTGTTGGCTATGAGTAGCAAATTTGAAAACAAAAATCTTGGTCATTTCAGACTGAAGGACAAATTAGGTGAAATAGAGGATTCTAGTATAATAAAAGAATTTGAAACACTGAATTGTCAGGTAATTGTGGCAATATGTAAGGTTAATTGTAATAGAATGATGGTTCAATTATGACAGAGTTTTGGCAGTTAAAGCAAAGTGCAAGTACAATTGTAGAAAAGTGCAAGGTCAATTATGGAAATGCCAATAAGTTGCGGTAGTATGTAGGTACAATTACAAAAAAGTGCAGAGAGTTTCATATTTCTATTTTTTTGCTTGACACAACTCAAAAACTGGGTTGAAATTATAGATTGTAGTGGTAAGTTGAAACAATTTACAGCTTAAAAAGGTGATTTTATTTAACAGATGGCAATTTTGGTGGAATAATTTGAATAGATTGTTTTGATTGTTTGTAGTTTTGAACAATAGGTTGTTAACTCCCTAGGACTCTAACATGTTTGAAAATATTTGTGTGTAATATATTTTATGTTTAAAATATCACACAAGCAAACACAGTAAACACAAAGTTTTGTAAGCTAGAGTAACTAGACAGAATTACAACCCTATGGCTTGCAAGGCAATACCATTGAATCCCCACTTGGATAAAATCCAACTATACTTATTCAACACAGATAGGTTAGGAGTCTCGAGGGATGGGCTCCTCTTTATAGTGCACTCACTTCTTAGGCACACCATACTTGAGATTCCAAAGGGCATCACTTCCCAAGGAATTCTTATCTCTATGCTGAACTCCAAGTATGTGGAGTGTCTTATTTGGTATCTGACCTTCCGTATTAGTAAGTAGATAGATTTATCCTACTAAAACAAATTGGTTCATAGTAAGGGCTCTCATTCAGGCATCCAATCACATTCTCTCTCCTTTACAGTAGAGGATTCCTTTTTGTAGAACACAAGTACTAGGGAAGTCAACATGGGTAGGCAATTAGCACCCATAGTGGAACATTTTAATCCCAACTCATTTTATTAAGTGGCTAAGAGAAGCTTAGACTTATCCTATTACTGATTAGATCAATCTCATATCACCATCTATGTTGAAGCACTTGGGAGGTAGATCCTCTATAAAAGAAAAAATGAGCATCGTTAAAAATTTTCTCTTGCAACAACGACCATGAGAACTAGTGGGAGAGGATAATGTGTTTTAACAATGGGACCTCTCTACAATGCACAAGCATGCCAGAAACATAAAATAGTTGGGTTCATGTTCCTTAATATTTAAATGAAATGTGTACCAGGTAGATGTTCATTTTATAACCCAAACTGAAGTGTTCCTATGTTAATAAGCATAAACATAAAAGAAAGAAAAGAACTAAAAGCAAAAATTTATTTGTTTGCTTTATTTTTAGCCCTCCCCAACCAGGATGCAAACTGTTAGGAGAAAGCAGTCTTTGATGTGCATTCTTTTCCTATTTATTCTCTATAAAGACACCAACTAAAGCACATTGGTTAATTGTTAAAAAAAAACCTCTAATCTAGAAATTGGGATTATGAAGAGTATTGAAATGTAGAAAGAAATTGTATTTGTTTTGAAAACCTTGGCAAGTAACAATATACCTTTTAATGGAGTCTCCATCTTCTTATAACTCTTATGATTATTTCAACAACATTTTCTTGTCATAGATAGTTAGATATCCTACATAGTTAAAACAGAAAGTAGAGAACTCGAGAAAATGATTGCATCTTAATTACTTGTCAGAAAAAGAAGTGTAACAATAATGACAGGCAATCTCAAGAATAAACAAAATGATTGCAGCAATGAACAAGATATTTGTGGAAATCTATAGTCAATTCATGTAATTTTTAGGGTTATTGTGGTAATAAACAAATCGAATACATAAACCTGTATTCAATTGCGGTAATAAGAAAAATAATTGCGACAATGCACAAGAAAGTTGTGGCAATCTGCAGTCAATTGTGGTAATAAACAAAATGAATGTGATAATAAACAAGACAATTGTGAAATACTAAAAATATGAAAAAAATATCGGTCATATGCTCGAGACTGGAAATGATTTTTAGATCGTCTTCAAGCACTTCTCAAGTTGTAAGTTCATGTGGAGTTTACCAATGTAAATAGGGGAAATTTTTGCAAGGCTAAAGAAGCAAATTAGTAGCACCAAATTAAATCTAAGAAGCTACTAATCAAACACCCTACAAAACAACATAAATTAGAAATAATAATTAGAAACTAAAATAAAAAATCAAAGAAAACTGTTCAAATGAATGTGTAAATGCTTTCGTTCCTTCTCTGCACTCTTGTTGAGGTGGCGCTCACTGTTGGATTCAGCAGCACCTTGACTCAGAGATTCCATAAAATACTAAAAATATGATGCTTGATGATTGCATAAAATTAATAATAAACCAGCATAATTGAATTAGGATGAAAAATATTTGATCCATATTATGGGAATAGATAGGATTTATATAGAGATTTATGGTTCGATGAACGGTTGAGATTGATTCGGGAAAATCAGAACGGATGGATGAGATAATTAGGAACTAGAAGATTTTGGGTAAACTTCCAAAAGCAAAGATTTGTTTCCAGTTTGAACTCAGAAAAGAAGAGAGTCATTTGGGAAACAAAGGAGAAGATAAGATTTGAATAAAAGGTTCCAAAATGCATTTTTGGGAAAGGAAATTATTTTTGCATTTTTGGATTTTGAGAAGATATTAGATTTTCAAAAATTTGATTTTACAGTTTGTGAGGGATTTTTGAATTTTTAGAAATTTAATTATCTCATAATTTACTTTTTTCTAATTTTGAATATTTAAATTCAATTTAAAATTTCAATTTATGGAAATAATGAAATTAGATTGAAATTAATACGAAATTAATTAAGAATTAGATAAAATTGAAATTGGGGTGAAATTAAATTAATTTAATCGAGAGGAATTAGGTAGCTAATTTAAATAATCAATGATAATTATTTAAATTATAGGATTATAGAAATTTAATTTAATTAACTGATAAAGACCAATTAATTTAATAATATTAATTATTTAATTAATATTAAGAGGGGTGATTAAATGATTGAAAGATCGGGTTTATAGAAGAAATAAGATGATTAATTAAATAACTGAAGAATTATTTAATGAATAGCACAATAATTAGTAATTAATTCAAACTCACAAAAGTGTCCAATTTTGGGTGTCTACACTTAGAAGGCCCTTTAGGAGCATAAAAGGATACAAGATAAGCTTTAATAAGAAAAGGAGAGGATAAAAGTGTAGGTTCCTATCAACAACAATATTTTTTATGAGATCAATAATTAGATTGAAAACATGAAAGATATCATAAGGAACTTGTAGATGAACTTGATGCCTTTGATAAGATGCAAAATTTATCTATTCCTTCTTTCTTCAATGATAGAGGTGAAATTAAGGAGCAAGAAGAATGGAAGAATTAATTAGTTACTCAACTACTACCCAATGCTTTTAATCTTGTGAACAATAAAGATAAAGTTGTTGATAATATGAGTAGCTAGTGGGAGATGATGATCTCTTTAGAACATGGAATGGGGACTATCAATGATAGTATAGTCACCTACACTGCCCAAGAATACAAAGACCATTTACCTCATCTTGAATATGTTCTTATTAAGGATAGTTGACCCAGTGATAGAACAACAACAATAATGTCTTGAATTTAATTTTGCCATTTTGAGTAGGAGGTTTTGATATGAACGGTTACCCAATTTTGAATTTTTAAATTTGCACTAGCAAGGCATGAAGTTGGTGATAGGGCAATAGAAGAAATTTAACTTTTTTTATAATTACTTTAAATAGGTAGCTTGCTAGGCCACCTAGGTCACAAATGCTATATGGAGCCATCAACGAATATTGTCAAGTGCCCTTGTCAAAAAAAATCTCAGCCATTTAATTTTTCTTTTTATTTAGATATCAGTCATTTCCACCTAGCTACAAAAATGACACATCATCTCCATGCCCTTGCTTCTTCAAAATATGATCTAATTTGATCTCTTTCTTTCAGTTGTAGTTTCTTCAAGTGGCTCACAGGTTTCAAGACCTCGATGGAGCATTTTGGTAGTTAAAGAAAATATTTTCTTGTTTCATCTAGCCTGAAGCTTTTGACCACTCTCTATCCTTATAAATAGAAAAAAAGTCTGATTGTACTTCCAAAAATATTGTCTCGGGATAGCATAATAGAATAATGTCAATCCAAGGTGTTAAGATAGGTTGTTTTAATTTGTATAAATCTTTCTTACTACAATAACAACTCAATATCATCTCAATATCATGGGATTTATATTTTGTTTTTAAGAATGTGCTCATACATTTCACATAAAATTAGTATATTAGATATATTTTGAGTTTGTCAATCTGTGGTTTATGGGTTTGTGTTACTTGTTTTTAGATTTTCTTTTAGTGAAAGAATTAAAATGTTGAAAGTAATTAAAAATGAGTGTAAGAGTATAATTTTGATCAATAAGCATGATTTTATGACATTGTATCTTAAGTGTTAATGTAAGACATTGAGTAATTGTGGTTCTCTCCTTGAGTTTTAATCATATTGTTGATTATAATTTGGTGCAATTTATTTCATTTGATTTTATTGCCAAATGGATGTAGCATCGATCTGTGGTGTTTAGGCAAATATTGTTTAGGGTTAAAATCATAAAATCAAAATCATTTTTATTTCTTTGTTAGTTGATATCCAATTAAGAACACATGATGTTCGGTTGATTATTTCACATGCCTTTTGTCTTTTATTCTTAGAGATTGTTGTTCTATTGATTCAAGTTGTTCATTTATACATTATTGTTTATTGGACTTAAGGAAATGATGAAAAAGACTTTAAGGTGAAAATTAGATGGTAGTGGTCATAATGCTAACCTTTTATAGATATATTATGATCACTTTCATAAATAACGTGTGGCCAAGAATAATGAATATTTATCACATATTGGTTTGACAAACAAGCAAGTTATAAATCCACTAAGTACTATATTATTTTTTTAATAGTGTTTAATGAAATTTTATAGGCAAGAGATTTATATATGTATATGAGACAGAATATGATATTTCTATTATTTTATAGGAAAGAAAAAAGTATAAAAAAATGTGTAAAAAAAGGAAAGTAGAGATACAATACCACCAACTCATAAAAGCGAGCATATTTGTTACTCAACAAATGTAGTTGGTGAAAAGAACTTTCATGATGATTTGCAACCTGATATAGCACATGGTGATGTGAAACCTATTATAGAACATGGTTATGTGCAACATCATGATGATGTCTTAGCACAAATTCTAAGAGGGGTTATTGAAAAACACAAGAGAAAAGGAATAGTAAGTCTGCAAATGGTTTATTCAATATTAAAGGATGTGTTTGAAGTGAAATCTACGGATATTGGTACTGATATACCTACTCATTCCACACCTGATATTTCCAAGGAACATGAAGTTCTGGTTAATGAAATTCATGAAGAGAGATTGTTTGTGTTTGGTGTACCTCAAAGTGCATATGTTGAATCTAAAAATTTTGATGGAACGAGTAGATCAACCAGAAGTAGTGGTAGTCGTTTAATAGAAGTTGTATCTTCTTTTGTGAAAAGAAAAATATTGAGTCAAGATTTTTACGAATCTCAAAAGAGAAATGCAAAAGAAAAACATAGAAGACAAGAATCCATTCTTGGTTAATTTATCGAGAGATGGTGAGCCCATTGGGCAAAATGCTACAAAGTAGGCCTCCAAGTTGGGTGTAAGATGTAGAGCCCATTTAGATATTTACAAATAAACTTTTGTGAAGCAAGATCTATGAAGAGTGGAAAATTTCACAAAAAAATGGAAAATGTCTTTGAGACTACTAGTGGACAAATCTCTAGAAAATATTACAAGAAAAAGATGAGACTTTTGATGACCAATTTTAGACACAATTGTAGAAAAACAATCATGGAAAAAAAAGAAAGGTTAGACTCCACTCTATCTCTCAGATAGTGGGAAGCATTGAAAGAAAGTATGCATTTTGAATAATATTTGAAAAATAGTAACAAAGGAAAGAGAGCAAGAGATAATGTGAGGGGTGGATATACTTTTGGTTGACGCAGTTTGTAGGCCAAATGGACAAATTTGGAGTAAGTATATGGATTTTTGGTTCAATTTATGTTGTGTTATTTATTTCAGTTTTTTATTGAACTAACTATATGTTGAAATTGATATTGTATTTTAGGTGGAAAACAATAATAGAGAAGAAGGTACAAAATATATTGTCAATTATATGGAAGCACTAGATCCTACTAAATATAAGAGTAGGATGAAGTGGAAAACTATTTATGTTTCATAGCCAAGTATTAGATTCTCAGTAAGAGCCTCTCCAGACCATTTCAACTCAAATGAAGGGTAGCAACATGTAATGAGTTTCATATATGGTCTCACTGAGAAGTTTCACATTTGGTTTCCTTTGTTAAGCCTATAGTTTCTAGATGGAACGAGTGTAATTCCATGTATTCAGATGAGGTAAGAGGCTCTATTGATCTCATTTATGCTTGTTTGGAAATTTTGTATACAAATGCCTCTTAATTTGTAGATTGAAATCTGAGTATAGGAGAATTCATCCCAATTTATTTATTATTGTAGTGATCCTCAAAATGTTCTTTTGGAGAAATCTATATATTGCATTCTCTCATGATGCTTAAACCACATGTAGATAAATTTTATCAAATAAAAACAAAAACAAAAATGTCTTGATGTCAACATAGTTGTCAATATTGATAGTGATCATGATTAACTAGACAAGAAAGTGCAATAAAATCATAGTTGTGCCAAAATTGAGGTAATAAAATAGTTTTTGTTAGTTTTGATTAAGTAAAAATAGGTTTTTGAAGGACATACCCAAAGCCTTTTACAAAGATCTTAAAGATAAACAATTAAAAGCATAAAAGATTTTGTGCCATAGCTATTGCAAATGAGTTAAGTAACTGAGAGGGGGGATTGAATCAGTTACCACAAAATAAATCCAAGTCCCTTAGATGTCTTAAACAAACTTTTCACTGTTACTCGATTAACAAAGATATTTTGTTGTTACTCGGTTAACAAAGAAAATCTTTAAGATATTAACTGTGATTATCCTTTAGTGATTAAGTGCAGAAACATAAAGCATAAAACAAATAACATTTACATAGATGACACCAATATTTAATATGGAAACCCAATTTGGGAAAACCACCAATTGAAACTAGTTATTGTTTTTCACTCTTTTGAAGTGAGCCCTGTTAGGAGCCAACCCTGTTAAAGGTTACAAAATACACTGTTAGGTGTGATCCTGTTAGAGGATTTAATCACCTTGTAAGGAGTGGGCTTGTTAGAGGTCTTCAAACACTTCAATGTAGGAATGTCACCTTGTGAGAGGATTTATGAAAGACTGTTAAGTCTACTCTATAAAGAGATTTGGATCACTTCTACAATTTTTAGAGAGTAACAATGGATTGACTTGTTTAACGAAGCAACTGCCTTTGCTGATTTAGATCTCTTCTTTGGCTTTAAACTGGATCCTCACTAATCAAATATTCTATTGCAACTCTTTCTATATGTTTTGTCCTTAATCAGAATCCCATCTGATTTCTCCTTCACTCTTCATATCAAAAATCTTCCATATATTTATTTACACATTCAATCCAAAATTGACCTTGTATAAATATGATAAGCCTTGTCAACTCAGCTTGAATATCCTTCCAAATAAATAATAAAACTTAATTCTGTCAGCTGCATATAACCAATTAAACATAAAGTGTAAACTACTGTTAGTCGACTAACACTAAATGTATAACTCGATTAAAACTATAAACCTTCAATGCTTGACCGTTACTATAATGCCCGAGTGAACTCAGTTAGAACTGAAAATCACTTTGATCTTCTTCAATTCCCAAGAGATCTTGGCATACATTGACTATGCTTGGTTTAGGTATAGACATTTGTATAACATCACTACATTTGTGTATACATCAATGACAATACACAATCAAATAATTGTCATCAACAATCTCCCTCTTTGGAATTTATGGCAACACAACATGTCATAATACAAAGAATTTTAGAGAAACATAAATAAGGATAAAAATTTATTAATGTCCTTAGCTTCATTCTAATTCTCATCCATAAAAATCCCCCCGTCTTCACAATCTCTGAAATACAGATTTCTCCCTCTTACATTAATCTCTGTTTCTGATAAAATTTCTCCCTCTGTCATCAATAATATCTCCCTCAATAATATTTCCTTTAATAATCTCTTTGGAATGACATCAATAATCTCTCCCTCTTTGACAACCAATGCCAAAGAATTTATCTAATGAATTGTAGTGTACCTGATGTACTGATTCATATGCAATAAGCTCTAATAATCTACATCAACTTTTTAGATTTTTACTATAGCTCGGTTGATGCATCACTAATCTATTCATTAGTGAGCCCCAGTTAGGGGAATCACCTTTAGCTTTCCTCTAAAATAAAAGAATGCATCCTTAGGTAAAGGTTTTGTGAATATGTTTGCAATTTTTTCTTTAGTATTCACATATTCCAACCTTACTTCCTTGTCCTGAATCAATTCTCTCAAGAAATGATACTTTATTGCAATATGCTTAGTCTTAGTATGCACCGCATGGTTCTTTTAAATGTTAATAGCACTAGTGTTGTCACAGTAGATAATAACTGGTTCTTTGATTTCCTCCTTCATACCTGACAATAGTTGTTTGAACCATATGATATTTGAACAATTCACTGCTACAACAACATACTATGCCTCTATTGTAGACTGAGAAATACAATTTTGTTTCTTGTTGTTCCAAGAGACTAACCTCTTACCAATAAATAATGCTCCACCACTGGTGCTCTTTGTGTCATCAACACTTCCTGCCCAATCAACATCAGTAAAAGTCTTCAAATAAATTTTTCCTCCTTTCTTATACCATAATCCATAATCTTCAGTACCCTTAAGATATCACAAAATCATTTTGATATCCATCAAGTGATTCTCTCTAGGATTATCTGAAAACCTTGCAACAATACCAATTGATAATGCAATATCAAGTCTAGTATGAACAACATATTGAAGTTTACCAATCATGGATCTGTAGGTAGTCTGATTTACCTCCTTTAAGTCATCATCCTTAGACAAGTTATGTCCAGTAGACATAGGTGTCCAAACTGGTCTGGAATCTTGCATTCCAAACTTCTTTAGTATCTCTTTGATATCTTTAGACTGAGTAATGTAGATATTGTCCTTCATTTGATGAACTTGTAAACCAACAAAGAATTTGATTTCTCCAAACATAGACATCTCAAATTCCTTACTCATAGATTTGGAGAATGCTTTGCATAAATCATCATATCCTGTGAATAGTATATCATCAACAAATATCTCTGCTAATAGTATCTTGTTCTGAGGTCCTTCTTTGATGTACAAGCTACTATTTTCATTAGTTCTCTAAAATCCAATACCTACTAGGTAACCATGCAATCTTTCATAGTAGGCTCTAAGAGCTTGCTTCAGTCCATAGAAGGCTTTGTGCAGTTTTCAAACCATATTCCTTTTGTTAGGATCAATAAAACCTTCAGGTTGCTCAATATAGACTTCCTCTTCCAGGATTCTATTCAAGAATGCAGATTTTACATCCATTTGGTATACCTTGAATCCTTTATGTCTTGCATATGCTAGAAGAGTTCTAACTCCTTCAAGTCTTGCAAGAGGAGAAAAATTTTCTTCATAATCAATACCCTCTTCTTGAGTATATCCTTTGCACACTAATCTTGCTTTGTTTCTGGAAACTTCACCTTTTTCATTCATCTTGTTTCTGAAAACCCACTTAGTACCAATCACATTCTTGTCTTTTGGTCTAGGTACAAGAGTCCAGGTTTTGTTCTTTTCTATCTGCTTAATCTCTTCACTCATGGCTTCTATCCAGCTTTCATCATTCAATGCATATTTAATGGATCTAGGTTCAATTTCAATAAGAAAACATGTACCTTTAAGTTTTTTCCTTGTCATTATACCACCTGTCTGATCTCTAATTATTTTCTTAGGTGCATGATGCCTTCTAACATATTTGGAAAGTATATGTTCCTTCCTCTTTGATTCTGGGCTTGCTCCACTTGGTTCATCATGCTCAAACATTTTGTTCTTCTCTTCAAAATGATACTCATGTTCCACTATCTAAGACTCGAGTGCCTTTGTCTATGACTCAGGTGCCTCTATCTGTGACTTAGTTCCCTCTGCCTATGACTCAGTTTCTTCAGCCTGAGATTCGGTTCCCTCTGTCCATGACTCAGTTTCAACAATTAGCAGCTCGGGTTGCACAGGTTGCAACAAGGTTTGTGTTGATGAATTCAGTGGTTGACATGGTTTCTATCCAATCACCATTTCCTGTGTCTTAGGTATAGTATCAGGTTCATAATACACAAATTTCTTGTAGTCCTTAGGCTCTTTACTACTTTTTTCTTCACTTCTTTCTACAAACTCATCAATCTTTACATGTACACTTTCTATAACTTTATGAGTATCAAGATTCAAACATTTATATGCTTTGTTTTTGTAGGAGTAGCCTAGAAATATATCTTCATCACCTTTTACATCAAATTTTCCATTTCTTGCTTCCTTCAAGATGTAACATTTACTTCCAAATACTTTGAAATAATGAACATTGGGTTTATATCCATACCATAATTAAAAAGGTGTCTTCTCGGTACCTTTCTTCAATTGAATTTTGTTCAAGGTGTGAATTGCAGTGTTGATGGCTTCCTTCCAGTATTTGGTGGCAACATTTTTTTTAATCATCAAGGTTCTTGCACAATCTATTATAGATATGTTTCTTCTTTCTACTATCCCATTTTGGTGTGGTGTACCTGGGGCAGATACTTGTCTCTTGATTCCTCTTTCATTGTAGAATTCATTGAAATCATTAGAAATGAATTCACCTCCTCTATCAGACCTTAGGCATTTAATTTTCTTTCTTGTTTCCTTCTCAACTTTGGAAAGGTACCACTTAAACTTCTTAAAAATCTTCTAATTTTTCTTTGAGAAACATAATAGTCATCATTCTAGAATGGTCATCAACAAATAGAATGAAATAATTCTCACCTGTGTAACTTGTTGTTCCAATTGGTCCACACAAATCAGTATGCACTAACTCCAAGACTTCTTATCTATTTTAATTCTTTCTCTTGAAACTAGTTTTGCCCATCTTCCTAGTTTGACATTGTTTTCATTTGCCAATTCAGGTTTCTTCAAAATAGGAATACCTCTTACTCTTTTGTTCTTGCTTATGTTGACTAGGTAATCAAAATTTACATGACACAATCTCTTATTCCATAACCACATTTCTTCTACTTGTGCAATAAAACATGAACTTTCAGTGAGATCAAGATAGAATAGATTACCTTTTGTTTGTGTGCCAGTTTCAACTAGGTTTCCCTTACCATCCAGGAGCTTGGCCTTACCATTCATGAATTCTACCTTGAAACCAATATTATTTAGTTGTGCCACACTTAGTAGATTATGCCTTAGTCCTTCAACCCAATAAGCATTATCACATTTGATTCCTTTAGTTAGAGAAATGCAACCTTTACCTTTCACATATTAAGGTTCATCATTCCAAAAACTGACACTCCCACCATCATAGTGCTCAAGATGTTCAAATTTAGTTTTATCACCAGTCATATGGTGAGAACAACCACTATCAATTATCCAAGTGTCATTTTTGCTAATATGAGAGTAAAGTGCAGTCTTTTCATTATCTTCATTGTCTGACTCATCCTTAATAGCAATGTAAACCATTTCATCTTCATCTTTATCACTATCAAAATCTTTTGCAATATAACAAGATTTCTTACCTTTGTCCTTTTAGCTTTTGTGACTTTTGAAATCTTTCTTTCCTTTGTACTTTTTGAACTTTCTCTCACCTTTTTCTTCTTTGTTTGGACACTTAGCTGCAATGTGGCCAACCCTATCACGTGAAAAACAAATCAATGGTATTCTTCCTTTGTACTTTCCTTTGGTAGCTCTCTTTGCAAGTAATGCTTCAATGATTTCTAGATCTTCATCATCATAATAATCATCACTATCACTATCAATATATTTTCCTTTTGAGTTTCTATCCATCTTACCAAGGTTTAATTTATCTTTGAATGCAGACTCAAGATTACTAGGATTGGGAGAATAATTGTCAAAATTGTCCAACTCAAAAGTTGTAAGCCTTCCAACCGATGCATCTAGAGTTATATCATTACTGCACCTCATCTCTTGAATGGATGAAACTCTAATTGAATAGATAGGAAGTAAAGTTCTTAATACCTTACTAACCATTGTTTTGTCTTCAATTGTTCCACCAACAACTATGATAGCACTGACACTTTTCTTGATTCTTTCACTGTATTTTGTAATGTCTTCTTCTTCTTTCATTTTCATGTGGTCAAACTGACCTCTAAGACTTTCTTCTTTGGCTCTCTTTACATTGTCATCTCCTCCATGTATATCATGTATTTTCTTCCACATATCATAGGCAGTAGGGTAGTCCTTGACTTCATCAAGTTTAGAATAGCTGAGTGAAGAAGCTATATCAATCATCATTATGTCATGATTCTTCATGTCCACCAACTGATCCATAGACATAGGTCTCGGTGGTTCCACATACTTGTGATCCAATAATTTCAAACTAGCATCTCCAATAGTAGATAGATGTAGCCTCATCAAATCTTACCATGCAACAAAGTTGTCTTTGTTAATCTTAGGGATCTCCCTTCTGTAAGACATCTCTGATCTTTAGCTTAGGCCTTGAAACCTTCCCTGAAAGCATCAAATGCTCTGATACCAATTATTGGAAATGATTTGAGTAACAAAGAGGAGGGTGAATCAGTTACCACAAAAACAAATCCAAGTTCCTTAGACGTCTTAAATAAACTTTTCACTATTACTATGTTAACAAAGATATTTTATTGTTACTCGGTTAACAAAGTAAATCTTTAAGATATTAACTGTGATTATCCTTTAGTGATTAAGTGTAGAAACATAAAGAATAAAACAAATAACATGTACATAGATGACACCAAGATTTAACATGGAAACCCGATTTGGGAAAACCACCAAATGCAACTAGTTACTGTTTTTCACTCTTCTGAAGTGAGCCCTGTTAGGAGCCAACCCTGTTAAAGGTTACAAAACACACTATTAGGTGTGACCCCATTAGAGGATTTAATCACCCTGTAAGGAGTGCCCTTGTTAGAGGTCTTCAAATACTTCAATGTAGAATTGTCACCTTGTGAGAATATTTATGAAAGACTGTTAAGTCTACTCTGTAAAGAGATTTGGATCACAATTGTTAGAAAGTAATAATGGATTGACCTGTTTGATGAAGCAACTATCTTTGTTTATTTAGATCTCTACTCTAGCTTTAAACTAGATCCTCACTAATCAAATATTCTATTGTAGATTTATCTGGATGTTCTATCCTTAATCAGAATCCCATCTAATTTTGTCTTCACTCTTCATATCAAAACTCTACCATATATTTCTTCACACATATTCAATCCAAACTTTATCTTGTATAAATATGATAAGCCTTGTCAAGTTGGCTTGAATATCCTTCCAAATAAATAATAAAACTTAAGTCTATTGGCTACATATAACTAATTAAACATAAAGTGTAAAATGTTGTTAGTTGGCTAACACTAAATGCATAACTCGGTTAACACTATAAACCTTCAATGCCCGACCATTACTGTAATGCCCAAGTAAACTTGGTTAGAACTAAAAATCACTTTGATCTTCTTCAATGCCCGAGAGAACTTGGCATACACTGACTATGTTTGGTTTAGGTATGCACATTTGTGTAACATCACTACAATTGTCTATACATCAATGACAATACACAATCAAATAATTGTCATCAACAATGGCACCCAGACCAAAAGCAAAAAGGAAACATACAACAGCTACCAAAACACAAAAGGCTGGGACTAAATAAAAATAACAGTACAACACAACAAAAAGGAAAGATAGCAGAAAAATATAGCTAGATACATTTCATAAGATCCTTAGCCTGAACTACCATTATCTACATCTGATCACCAGAATCCTTCATTTTTTCCAGCTCCTTATCATCTTTAGTATCAATATTCCTAGTACTCACCCATGTGCACTTTCTAGGTTCCATAGCCTCCTTCAAATTCTTCACCTCCTTCTCTACTTTACTATGCTCAATCTTGTCAACTAGGATCTTGACATGACTAGAATAGGCTTTGACACTGCACAATCTCTTCTCCCCAATTTTCCTCATAGAATCTTCTATTTTCTCCATTCTGTTATGCAAAGTGACAAGCCTACCCTCATAGTCTCCATTAGTAACCCTAGCCTCAAGCCCTTTCAAGATTTTTTCAGATTAAAAACCTTATCAACTAGAGTAGCATAAGCATCTGCATTGCTGACCACATCCCTCATTTCCTCAAGGCACTCAGCAAACAATTTTTTCTCCTATGGTTATCTTCTTGAGGAGGTTGATATCACACACCATATTATGCATTTGGGCTTTGACCATGTTGAAATCATCCATCATCTTTCCTAGGGTACAGGAGAAATCCACAAGGCAATTTTTACCCTTACTCACCTTGCTATCCCCAATTTTCTCCTTGTCTATCTCCTTTTTCAGTAGTCACCTTAGTCCCAAGGCAATCTTTTCCAATTATTTCCACAATATCATCCGCAATCTGGTTAGATTCTTTCAAGTTTTCCTTCTCCCTCTACAGAGTGTTCTGGTCTTCACCCAGATTTCCTAAATCCTCATCCCAATGCTCATCTTTCCCAATCTCCTCACCAATATTTTCCTCATTTCTCTTCATCTTCTCATAGTTTTCTTCCTCCTTAGAAGAAATGACAATATTCTTCTTACAGGGTCTTTTAGTATTCTTATTCTTTTTACTACTTACACTGAAATCCCCTCTTTTCATTTTTCCTCCATCATTCTCCCCTTATTCCTCACACTCATCCTCTTCAGTATCCTCATTCATTGCAGAATCTTCCACATCATTCTTGCCCTGCTTTTTCTTAGAAGGAGACCCCTTAAATTTTAATCTTTTTGGTATTTTTCACCTCATAAATCTCCTCCTCATCATCTTCAATGTCTTCATCATTCAACTCATCATCCTCATCCCCTTCAATCTCATCTTCATCCCTAACTCTACCCTTAAGGAAGGATTTTTCCACATTTTTAGTTTTTAGGAGATTGAAAAACAGAAGCATTAATTCATGGTGCAAGGCATGGTCCCCTTGAGGGTCCTTCTGTATAATTTTAATAGTAAAATCCAAAGATCTCAACAGATAGAAAGAAAAACTAACTTTCTCATCATGTCTAAAATGGTTAAGGAACATAAAATGGTGGCCATAAGCTCTGGTAAATCTACCATCAAGTGTAATGTAGTTAATAACAGCATACAAGACAAACCTCCATGGCCAAGATATACACTTCGGGTTGTGTTAGGAAGTATCCACTTTAACCAACCTCTTTTTTCCACCTTTGTATCAGGGAACCTCTCTGGAGCCTTATTCCAAATATTCCTATCTCTGTAGAATTTCATCCCCTCCATACTCATACCGCTAGCTTGAGAAATGATCTCCTCTGTAACCTCCATATATTGGTTACCCACTAACACCCTGTCATTCTTCCAAGTTTTGAAGAACTGCTTAGACACGAAAGGGTTTCTTCCATGCAAACTATCCATAAAACCTACAACATCACCCTTCTTTAGAATCCCCCAAACCACCTTATTTTCTTTCCATTCCTTGCAATTCATAGGTTCAAACCTTTTCTTACTACCACCCATTTTACCACTCTAGTTTTCCTTCACAATGTCTCTAAGAAGCCTCATTCTTTGATCTAAACAACACTTCTCATGCAATACCCAGAATCTATGCGAAATAAAGAGACAAGCACATAATAGTCCTTTGCACCAAAAAAGGAATAATGAAACATCACTTTGCGATAAAAAATATTCATTAAAAAGGCACTTTAAAACTCCTTCCTACTTTGTGAGTAGTCATTGTTATTAATGATTCACCTTGAAAGGAAAATCATCAATGTCATCCATTTCATCATCAAATCAACCTTACAGGCTACATTGGAAGCCCAGTTGGAAACAACATTAGTCTCTCTATGGTTGTGTGTGATGATGCAATCCTCAAAAGACTTGATAAGGTAATTAGCCTTGTGCATAACATTATGTATAGTCCATGAAGGGATGGAATTATTATTTAAACATTTTATAATGTTCAAAGAGTCACCTTTAAGCCTTTTTTTTGCACCCCTTATCCTTAGCCAGAATCAAACCATAGAGAGCAGCATTAGACTCTACAACATATTTGGATTGAGCACCAATAGGTATCGCTCTCACCCCTTTACAAAGACCATTCTCATCTCTAATAACAACATCACATCCAATCACTCTCGGGTTCCCTTTAGAAACTCCATCAAAGTTAACTTTCATCTAGCCATGGGGAGGACAATCCCATCTCACTTCATTCCCCAATGAATCCTTCTTACAATAATTCATATTCCCTTTAATCTTCCAGTTCTCAAAGATAGTAATATCCCCATCCTCTAAAGGTTCAATCAAATTACCCTTCAAATAAATATTTTCCAACACAGCTCTTTTGATCTTATGAAAAACCACCTTATCATTCGAGGCCTTATTTCTAAAAACTCTATCATTTCTTTCTTTCCAAAAACCCCAACAGATGTAAGGTAATGTGAGTTTTCAAACATAAGCCATAGTATCATTCTTTGAAGGTGACACCCAAGATGAAAAAAGGCTCTGCAGGTCCTCTGGGAAGATCCAATCCACATTCAGCAACTTTAAGCATTTTTGCCATATTTTGCTAACATATGGGAAATTAATAAACATATGATTAACAGACTCCTCATACTATTTGCAAAGATAACACATATTAGCCATAGTAATTCCCCTTCTTCTCAAGTTATCAATAGTTGGGATCTTGTTTTGGAGGATAATCCAAAAGAAAACATTGACCTTAGGAGTTGTAACCACCTGAATTCGGTCTGTCGCAACTATAGACCCTATTTTCCCTAAGTGTGATCATACCCTCGATTTATGTCCAAACGACCCTGTTGCTGCTTGGCATATTTCTTTTAATCAATTTAATGTCCTAGGTGATTTTTATCACTGATTTATATTATCTATTATAGCCATACAATTCAAATCAATTTCGACCAATCAGATCAAATCAAAATCAAACAT
>MU227320.1:1009381-1021695 GCA_018584345.1 Thuja plicata | reverse complement strand
TAAAAATGCAAACTAACATGACGTCTAACAATGCAAGCTACATGAAAATGCAAAGGTGTACTTGCAATAGAGCAACTGTAACATAGGAATTTGTGTTCATCATTCATTAGAGAATGTTAAGGAACTTGTTTTCATAATTGGACCATTATTAACGGACATCAAAAAATCACACAATCATCACTAGTCACAAGTGCAACTATGAAGATATGAATGTGATTTATATCATATTGGAATGTGGAAAGATTCTAACATGAGCATCAAAGACATAAAGGTCAAGATGACTGTAATGTTAGCTAACCTAATTTAATATAGCAAAACCACACTCACGTCAAGGAAGAGAGGCCAGGATGACCAACTGAATGGTTGTTCAAAAATAGTGAAGCATAAAGCAAGAAGCAAATAAAAACATGTTCCATGCCCTAAGTCATCTAGCTATGCATCTTAGAGAGACTTATTAGACAAGGACACTCAACAAAAATTAATAACAGGAAGCGCACAAAGAAAAGATCATGACATAGCTCAAGCATTAAGTGTTGCATTTAAAAATTTAAGTGTGTTAACTGATACTAAGTTCTGAGGATAAGGATCAAATGCTTGCAACCAGGTAAGATCACATGACAAAACTGGGTAAGACCAAACCGATAAGTGTTGAAAAACATTCGATGTCAAGGGTTGTATTGAAAAATACAGTTGGGGTGGTGTTGAAAAACACCATTTTTGAGATGTCTTAAAGACTAACGCATCCAAGAGACCAAAGCTAACACAGTTATGCCCCCTAGGCAAAGACAAAGACCAATTCCAAACCAAGGCATGATGGAGAAAGGCTAAGTGTCGCAGACACGCGCTAAGAAATAGGGGTGCAAAGGCCTCAAGTAGTGTCTGTTTCTAGGTTTTCACCACTTGGATTTTATTACAACTTTTTTCTTTCATTTTTTTCCTTTTTTTTTAGGACTTTTTATAATTTTTTTGAATTTTTGCTACCAAGGCGCCTGTTTCCAGGTTTTCACCAAGGCACTTTTTCTATTTTTTTGAATTTTTGAATTTTTGATTTTTTTGTATTTTTGGAATATATAATTTTTTGAGATACATCAAAGTGCCTATTGCTAGGTTTTTACTAAGATGATCATTTTTTCAGGACATTTTCCGATTTTTAAAATTTTTGACAATATATCTTTTTTTGCATTTTTTCAGGATCAATAATTATGTATAAAGGATGCCCCCAGATACAATGGGCATCATGGATAGAAATTCTTCAGGTGCAAGACATTGATAGGATCAAGAAGCTTCTCTCCCTCCTCTATAGATAGTAAATAAGCGCCTGACCCAAAAGTTGTTGTAATGATGTAAGGTCCAAGCCAATTAGGTTCAAATTTGTCCTTTTGATCTCTATGTTGTTGATTCTTAGGATTTTCATGTAGGAAAAGATCTCCCACTTGGAATTATCTAGGGTGAACCTTTTTGTTGAAGGCCTTGGACATGCACTTTTGATAAACCCTCATATGGTCAAATGATGCTTGACATTTTTCATCTAGAAGTTCTAACTTTTGAAGTC
The DNA here is from genome assembly GCA_018584345.1 of Thuja plicata. Taxonomy (NCBI): domain Eukaryota; kingdom Viridiplantae; phylum Streptophyta; class Pinopsida; order Cupressales; family Cupressaceae; genus Thuja; species Thuja plicata. The sequence continues at coordinate 1,020,143 of MU227320.1, read as the reverse complement.
TCATGGCACGGTAGTCTTCATATGTAACTAGACCTTTGAGGGAAACTCGAAATGAAGGAATCTCAAACTCCAAAGGTAACACTAATTCAGCACCATATGCAAGAGAAAAAGGAGTAGCCCCAGTAGGAGTACGAATACTCTTTCTATAGGCCAACAAAGCTGGATTTATCTGTAAGTGCCAATCTCTACCATTCTTACAGACTGTTCTATGCAATATTTTAAGAATGGTTTTGTTTGATGCCTCTACTTGACCATTTCCTTGCGAGAAGTAAATGGAGGACCAATGTTGTTTAATCTTGAATTTCTTGTAGAGTTGTTTAAGGTCCTTATTTTTGAACTAGCCCTCATTGTTAGCGATAATCTCGGAAGGCACTCCATATCGACAAATGATATGGTTCAGAATGAATAGAGAGACTGTCTTACCCAAAGCAATAGAAAGTGGGATAGCTTCTACCCCTTGAGTGAAGCAATCAATTGCAGTGATGATAAACTTGTGTCCACCTGATGAGTTGGGATGAATCTTCCCAACAAGGTCAAAGGCCCAGCACTAAAATGGCCAATGAGATACAGAAGGAATGAGCTCCCTTCCTAGAGCATGTATCAGGTTACCATGTTTTTCACACTTTTCACATGACTTTGCAAAATATACTACATTAATTTTCATCGTAGGCCAATAGTACCCCGCCCTAAGAAACCTTTGGGCCATGGAAAGACATTGGAATGTCCCCCACAGATGCCCTCATGAATGTCAACTAACACTTGGTTAGATTCTTCCTTTTTTAAGAATCTAAGAAGTGTTCCATCTAGACCCCTCCTACAAAAGTCACCATAGATAAGGGAATGGCATTTTGGGTAAGGTTTCTGCATTCAGATTGGTTAAAGGTTTCAGGAATAATTTCATTAGGAAGGTATGAGTAAATGGCACCATAACGGGATGACTCACGACCAAAAAGGGTATAAATGACATGGATTTCTTGGGAGTCATAGATAGGGTGATGTAGCTCTTCCACCAGGAATTCAAATCTTGATTCATGTTTCTCTAAGTGAAGGAGTGAAGCAAGTGTAGCCATAGCATCAACTACTTTGTTTTCTACTCTAGGGATTTGTTGAAACATGACAAATGTGAATTTGCATTTCAAGGAATCAACCATTTTCTTGTAAGGTACCATTTTCTCATATTTTGTTTGATATTCATCATTAACTTGGTTGATTATCAGCTGTGAATCCCTATAGATGTGTAACTCTGTGATTCTCCGTTCTATGGCCATCTTAAGTCCATTTGTTAAAGCTTCATACTTATCAATGTTGTTTTTACATGGGAACAATAATTTATAAGACTTAGGGATTATGTACCCATGAGGAGAAACAAACAACACACCAGCTCCTGAACCGTTTTGCATAAAGGATCCATCAAAGAACATCTTCCATGTTCTTTCAGTCAAATACATGAGGTGCTCATCTAGGAAGTCAAATTGAATAGGTGCAGTGTCTTGTATGGGGAAATTAGCTAATTGATCTTCTATGGCTTGTACTTTGATTTCTTTATGCTTAATGTACTCTATGTCCAACTCTAAAAGTATCATCATCCATTTAGCAAGTCTAACTGTGAGGGTAGCCTTACCTAGAAAATACTTGAGTGGATCTATTTTTGCTATGAGGTGTATAGTGTGTGCAAGAATGTAATGTCGCAACTTTTGGGAAGCAAACACAACTGCAAGACAAGATTTCTCAATGCTAGTCTAGTTAACCTCAAATGAAACAAGAGTACGACTAATGAAGTATATTGCTCTTTCTTTCCCATTTTCATCAAGTTGAGCTAGTAATTCCCCCAAGGAAGATTTTTTCACTGAAATGTATAGAATAAGTGGTTTCCTTGGGATAGGACGCATTAAAATGGGAGGATTCACCAAGTATCTCTTGATTTGATCTATGCTCTTTTGAAAATCCTCATTCCAAACACATTTGACTCCCTTGTGTAACTTCTTGTTGAAGGGTTGAGCTCTATCTGCCAATTGTGAAATAAACCTCCTTATAGATTGAAGATGTCCTTGAAGACTCCTCATTTGACTAATGTTTCTAGGAGGTGGTATATCTATGATTGCTTGGACTTTTTCAGGGTCTACCTCTATTCCTTTTTCTGAAATGATGAATCCAAGTAGTTTTCTAGAGGTGACTCCAAATGCACACTTTTTAGGATTTAACCTTAGTTGAAATTGTTCCATGCGATCTAGAATAAATTCTAAATCATCTAAGTGTGTGTCTCTTTGTTTAGACTTGGCCAAGGTGTCATCCACATAATCTTCCATGTTTTTATGCATCATGTCATGAAAAATAGTTGTCATAGCTCATTGATAGGTGGCTCCTACATTTTTTAGTCCAAAAGGCATGGAATTCCAACAATAGGTACCCCATGCACAAGTGAATGTAGTCTTTTCTTGATCCTCAGGAGCTATCTTAATCTGATTGTACCCAGAAAAAAACCATCCATCAAGGAATAAATCTCATAACCCGCAGTCATATACACTATCATGTCTATATTGGGAAGTGGAAATTCATCCTTTGGGAATTCTCTATTGAAATCTCTAAAATCTGTGCAAACTCAAATGGATTTGTCATGTTTGGAAATTGGTACAATGTTTGATATCCATTTAGCATAGGCAATAGCTCTTATGAATTTTGCACCAAGGATTTTCTCTAATTCTGCTTTGACTAGGAGAGCTATGTGAGGATGCATCATTCTCGATTTTTGTTTAACTGGTTTAACACCTAGAGCTATGGAAAAGTGATGCATGATAATATTAATGTCCAACCCTGGCATATCTAAATAAGTCCATGCAAAGTTAATCTTCTTTTTCTGTAAGAACTTAGTGTAAGCTTCTTTTTCTTGAGGTGACAAGGACTCAGCCGAGTGTACTATTTATGGAGCCTCACCTGTACCCAAATTGACTGCTTGTGTTGGTTAAATAAGCACTGAAGATCAATCTTGAAATTAGCTAGGGAGATGATCAAGTACCTCATCCTTAGGCACCTCAGAGAGGTTTTCACCTTGGGATACGACATTTCTTTTTAATTTTTTTGGTTCTAACACCGCCACATAGTGGTTTTTTCCATCAGAACTCCTATACTTTTGATTTTATTTTCTTTTTATCTTATGACTAAGGTACTTGATGTCTGGCTTTGTCATGCTGGTAGTCGATTCACTGGTGGAAAAGACTATGGGTTCAATAGAATTTAGGTAACAAGATATCTCATAATAATTTTGGAATGTTAAGAGCTCAGGTTCTTGATAGCTTTGGGGCCAATCAATGAGCTTGGGATGAACAAGAGGCAAGTCAATGACTAGTTCTAGGTTATAAATGTGAATGATATTATTGCTGGTGACCAAAGAGTCAGAGTCTGTCAAGTATCCTTCCAAGCTACCCAAATCAGGATTCGTCCTAACAAGAGAAGAATCATCCACTAAGGCAACACGTGGGTTCAAATCCTCTACCACTACATGTGACTCATTGGCTACCTTGGGTTGAGAACTATAAGTGTGAATAACATCAACATCTCTATCAACTATGGAAGACTCTGAGGAATCCCATTCATACTCATGTGAACTTGTGTCTGAACTGCGACTAGGATTCTTACACCATGAAGGTTTTGGGCATTCTTATGTGGAAGGTTTCATTTCATCAAAGCTAACACCTTCTCTTTCCATTAAATGAGAAAGATTCTTATGCTGGCATTCTCTATGAGGATCTTCAATATATGATTCATTTTGTTCTAAAGCTGCAACTGACACATGAGTGTCTGAAATATCAAAATCTCCCCAAAGGAGATTAGTGGAAGGGACCCAATCTTCACACATGTATTGTTGGTTTGTCATATTAGGAACATATTCTAGTTCATTATCGCTATCTGAATCCTCAAAGATAGGATTAGTGTGCTTGTTATAATTCTCCAATCCTAGGTCGATCGGCTTCTTAGACTTACATCCAAAAAGAGCATGATCAAGAAGTTCAACTCTAGCATCTAATCTGTGACTAAGAGGGCCATGTCCGGTATAGCCCATCTTCTTGAGGAAAGTATACCCTCTTCTATATGCCTTAGGAGAGGGAGAGAAGTTCTCATTATGCATGTATTTTTCTTCTCTATAGATCCAGTCTCTAACAAATGTTTCTTCTTTCTCATCTTGGATAGGCACTAAGGACTCTACAAACATGCCAAACAATGTCATAGCTGAAGAAGAAGGTTTGTTTTCTTGTGAAAGCTTTCCATCAGATCAAGGTGAGACTAGCAGTGTTGTGAGGGAGTTTATTTGATACCCCCCCCCTATACCAAGGTCTATCAACTTAAGCTTGTCTTTACATTCAGCTAAGGTTGCATCAAAATATTCTGATTCTCTATTGAGGGGAACATGAGCACTTGCTGAAATTGAATTAACAGACAAAGTGTTATCCCCAGGCATACAAACCTTTGTTCCATTGTAGGAGAACTTAACACATTGATGGTAGGTAGATGGCACTGCTTGCATATCATGAATCCATGGTCTACCAAGCAAAATATTATACACAAGGGGTCCAGCATCAACTATTTGAAATAAAATATCTTTTTCAATAGGGCCAATCCTAATAGGAAGGATGGACAACCCCTTGGAACTTCTTTTTGCCTCATCATAGGCTTTGATAGTAATCCTTTTTCTGGTATCTATGACTTTTTTAGAATAACCCAATTCTTTTAAAATACTAAAAGAATAGATATTAAGCCTAGCACCCCCATCTATCAACACGCGCCTAACATGAGTTTTGTGGATCATGACCTCAATATGGAGAGAAAGATTGTGTGGGTAGCTCAAGGCTTTATCATCATCCTCTGAAAAGGTTAGGTAATGAGGGCTAGAAATGTGGTTAACCATATTCTGGAATCGATCAACATCTAGGTTGTTGGGGACGTTCCCCGCACATAAAGTATCCACAAGGACTTGCTTGTGTCTTGGAGACAACTATAAAAGCTCAAAGATCAAAATCTGAGGGGGGGTTATTTGTAACTGATCAACAAGATTTTAGTTTGAATTAGGATCAATTGGAAGCTTTAATGTGACACTCTTGGATGGAACTTTCTTTGGTTTACTTGATTGGCTTGAATTGGGTCCTCTAATGACAACGGGACCTTGACTTCATGTGACAGCATTGAGGGCTCACTATGAAACTCTAGAGATGGTACCCCTTAGCACCACAATGGGCTCTTCAACAAAGACAAGAGGAGAGGCAACATCTAGATCATAACCATATGGATCTCTACCCCTCATCATGTTGACATTCTCTACAACTTCAAGTATGTTGATAGTATTCTCCACATATGTGTAGGTATAATTGATCTCAGCTTTGCCACTCTTAGGTTTAGAGGTTTCCCCCTTCTCATACTTTGGAAAAGGTTCCTTGAATGCCTTGTGATCAGCATTGGTATTCAATCCATCTATCTTAAGTTTCCATCCTCAATAAGATCTTGAATAATATGCTTGAGTTTGTAGAAATTTTCAATGTCATGTCCAATACCATTGTGAAATATGCAAAAGGCCTTCACATCCCACCAATGTGGCTTAACATCAGGTATATGAAACTTCACAGGATATTGAGGATGTGCAAGATTGTTGGAAATGAGTGTCTTCAAAATATCCTCATATGAATCACCAAGTTTTGGAAATTGATGTCATTCTCTCTTAGGCTTATCATGGTATCTTGGCTTATTCTCCTGTTGATTAGATGCATTGAGTTTCATATCTTGCATAGCACTAGACAAGTGGAGCATATTTTGATCCTTGTGTTGGGAGGAGTCCACAACTCCATCATTAACCACCTATTTATTCTTATTCTAGTGTGGATTCTTCCCTTTATCCTTGTTAGAGTTATTGTTATTTTGACCATTGCTATTGTTGTTTCCATGTTTGGTCAAAATTCCTTGTTCTTTTAAAACATCCTCAATCCTACATGCGGTTTCAACCATGGTATCAAAGGAATCAAAAACCATTTTTCTAACTTCATACCGCATTTCAAGAACCAAATTTCTAACAAGGATATCAATCTTCTCATTTTTCAGGAATGGTTCTAGAATATAGAGAGCACTATTGTCTCCACCTTTGTAAGAAAGTAACAAAGGATTCCCCTTGACTTTGTTTTAAATTGCATAATTCCAACATGGTGATAGATCTTGAAAGATTGTATGCAAAATGTTGAACAAACCTATGAACAAGCTCTTTGAAAGTCTTGACGGGGGGAGTTATATTGGTGAACCATTCCATTGCTTGACCTTTTAGACTCCTTGGGAATAATCTCATAAGATATGAGTCATCTTGGTGGAACTCAAAACTTGTGGTATAAAATTGGCACACATGATCATGTGGATTTCCATTTCCATCATATTTGTCATATTGAGGAATTTCAACCTTTCTAGGGAACTCTTTCATGTCAACACTCTTATCAAAAGGATTAGGACAAATTGAATCCAGTGAGAAAGAATTCTTGGGTGCTAACATCTTTTCCATCATTCTCTTAAGTTCTTTGATCATCTCCTCTTGAGATGGACCTTGCTTCTTGATTTTATTGTCCACATCAAAATTATAGGGGACTCTATCACCTTTGTTGATTAGAATCTCTAAGAACTTGTCTTTATTTTTCTCTAGATATTTATCCACATACTATTGGAAAAGTGGCTCTTGTTGCATTCTCATGAAGTCTTGGGAGCTGTATTCAAAATTTGAGCTACTACCCCCATACTGTGAACCATGATGAGCACGTTGTGAAGGTTGCCTTGAGTTCCTAGGAGGTGTTCGTCACCTATAATGATCATGTATGGAAGCCCTTCTTCCTCTAGGGCTAGGAGATCGTGATGGATTTCTTGAATGTCTTCCACTTTGTGGAGTCTCGGGAGGAGTGGATGGAGGAGAGTTGTTTCCACCACTAACATGCATGTTATTGAATTGGTCATTGAGTCACTGAGCCAAGAGCCTATCTTTCTCTTCTTGGAAGGCTTTCTTTTCTATATCCAACAATGTATCCTCTCCAACTCTAAGAGTCTGATCTATTCTTCCTTATGAGCTTGTTCATCTTGGAAATCTTTCTTTTCACATTCAATTCTCTTATGTTTTTCACTTGTGTATCCTGTAGATGTTTTGAGTGGTGAACTTGGTCTTGAATTTTGAAACAAGTTGTTGGTATAGGTTGCATTAACATGAGTGTCATAAAGTTCATCTCCTTGGTTATCAAGTTGTGATAAATCATCTTCATAAACTTTTCTTTTTCCTCTCTCTCTCTCTCTCATCCCTTTGGTGTTCATATAGATATCTTGTTGAAATAAGGGGTGAAGTTGGCCAACCATTATGAGAGGAACCACCAAATGAAATAGCATCTCTATGCTTCGCAAATATATCATCAAGATGTTTATCCATGTCTTCTCTCTCACATCGAATCATTGTGTAATTAATATCCATAGAAGAGTGAGAAGATGCTAAGGGGGTACCCAACTCACTAAGGTGACTATTGCAATCAAAGCAGATTTCTGAGTTGTTCCTAGGTGAATGATCAAATATGGGCTCTTTTCCCTTACATTTTTGGCAAGTTTGTACTAAGGGTAATTGTTTGAAGACCACTTGAGGTCATTTTCCTTGATTTAATTGATATCTTGTTGTAACTGGAATGAAAGAAAAGGTACTATATGATAGGATGAACCTAAGAGATGTTGGAATCAAACTAGGAGAGTAAAGGCATTAACTTTTCCAAAAGAGGTGATAAGATAGAATTTGCAAGAGGCATAAGCCAACATTGCCACAGAAGTGCCCACATTTTGGATAATTATTCGAGCACATATGGATCAGGAGGATGATCTTACCCAAGTTATATTGATTGAATTTAAATATATGAAAGTGAATGGACAAGAGATTACCAAAACTCTCCAAGTGTGTTATCAAAGAATCTAAAGGTTTATCTTTTCAACAAGGATGGTTTCTAGCTTACCAACTCCAAGCAAGGTCACTTTTGAAATCAAAGGTTACTAATTCAAGAGGTCAAAATGCAAGAATCCAAAGCTAGACAAGCTTCTAATAGTGGGGTAAGTAATCCAATATGACTCAGATCAACCAAGGAAGACCAAAAATAACAAGACAACAGGTTAAACAAGCTCAAAATTGACAGCAAACGACTCACTGGTATAGCAACAGAGGACAGATTTGCGCAATGAAATGCTTGCTCGCACGAATATTACCACAGGATCACACGAAGTTTTGCAAGGAAAATAGAACTGGTATGACAAAATGATAGAAAATTTGACAGTAATAGGCAGGATATTGCACGATGATTCTCATAGTATCATGCAAAGAAACTCATAGGGCCGCGTGAAGAACTATTTTCTCACAAGAGGTTTCTGACAGGAAGGACAAGGAACTCCATTTTGTTCATTTTTAAATAACCAAATAGATGCATTAAAATATTTTTCTCATGAATCAGGCACACAAGACAATAATTAAGGAGATCAAAAATGTCTTCAAACAATGAGAAAGGGATAAAGCAATCTTGTGCATGAACAAGAATAGTGTCATAGTATTTCTACTCCCTAAAGATTCTACTTGTGCATGTTCTCAAAATGTTTTTCAATCACACACATAGTCCTAGAAAAGAAAAATTTGGTTGCACTATGGTTCATAGTAATGGTTTGACTCTACAACTTTTGCAATCTCAAGTGGGTGAAATCCAATCCTGGCGCACCAAGGTTTTGACACAGTCCAAGAATTTAATCAATCAGGAGCTGCTGAGGAGATCTGACAACCCAAAAAGAAACCACACTCATGGAGATTTCTTCTACAAGGACATTTATATAGTGGTTGTTGCTACCATGGAAAAAATGGCTATTATCGCTTGAGGTTCTATCCACATGGTTTACCTAATAAAGGGAATGTCCACTATGGTTAACCCTCTCTAACAGGGAAGACTCACAATATGAACCACATGGGGACTTAGTTTGGATTCAAGGGTTCCAAGTTTCTGATTCTCCCAAAAGGGAAAAGAGCATAATCCTCTAGCCTCTTCACCTCACCAAAACATAGCAAACAAGATTAATTGACCCACTAAATTGAAATCACCTCACCCAAGGTTTGTATATCAACAACAATGACCACCAATCTCAAGAGAGAAAGTACCAATCAAAGTTGAAGACTAAACCAAGTTTGAAGTAATGACAAATCTTTCCCTACCTACAAGGGGATCTATCGTCAAGAATAGCTTCACATGTAAGACAAGAAAATGAAGCCCACTCTCTCAAGATCACCACAAATAGTGTTCATAGGGCCTAATTACTATGTGAAACATATATGCAAGAAAGCAAATTTAGGTCCATTTTTAGAGCATCAATTGGAAATGTGATCTATGAAAGAAAGAAAACACTCAAGATAAACACATGAGAGATTCATTTTTATTTCCAAAATCCAAATGTTATAAAGATGAAAAAAAATACCTCAAGTCCAAAGCAACATGAATGTTTTTTTCTTTATCCACGCAAATCCAAATCAGCAACAACAACAGCAACAACAAATCAGAAACCACCAGAAATAGTAAACATTAGTAGTTAGAGATCAAAGATATATAATATAGCAATAAAGATCAGATCTCTGGTGTGAAATCTCGCGTGAATATTCTCAGAGTGCCATGTGAAGATTCACAGAGTGCCATGTGAAGATTCAAAAAATCTCTCATAAAGAAACACACAGATAGCAAAAAAATGTAGAAAATAGTAAACAGTAACAGATCACTGCCTATCGCCAAAGTTTGCACAAAAATTCACAGAGAGCCGTGTAATGAAACTCCATGTATCACGCAAAATTTTGCAAAGACTGGCAAAACTCCACACCATTTAAGCAAAATGTCATGCGAATTTTTGTCACAGAGCCGTACGGATGAAAAAATCAAATTTGCAAGAAAATAATGGAAATGGAGCTAGAAGAGCCCCACGATGGGTGCCAAAAATACATGCTAAAAATGTGTCACACTTCTATGGGTCATTCCATTCAAGGTTTCTCAAGAGTGAGGCCTCAAATATTGACTCATAGCTCCCTATTTATGAAGTGCAAAGTTTTTTGATGGAGGCCCTCGAATTGACCTAGTTGCACCCTTTCAAGTACACTGTGAAATGAGAGATTCAATGCATGAAAATGACAACTATTCTATATGATTGCAATGCATAAAAAGAAATTAATCTATATGATAACAATGCATGATTAATCTATAAAAGGAAATATGAATTTAATCTAATATGAATCTAATCTACATGAATAGCCATGGATGCAAGAAGAAGAAGAAGACAAGAAGAGAGAAGTTGCAATATCCAAGCTCAAGTTCTCAAATTCTCCTCCAAAATTGCTCTCCAAACCTACAACATAACAATACAAAAAAGGTGGATCCTAAATAAGAATGAGAGGGCTCCTTATAAAGAAAAGTGAACGGTTGAGATTAAGAGGCAAAAAGAAATGAGCAATGGTGGAGATTAAATCTTGGTTGATCCATGTGCTCATTAAAACAAAAAGCCCGCTGTAACCACCTAATTTTTGTCTGTCGCAACTACGGACCCTATTATCCCTAAGTGTGATCATACCCTTGAGTTATGTCAAAACGACCCTGTTACTGTTTGGCATAATTCTTTTAATCGATTTAATGTCCTAGGTGATTTTTATCACTGATTTATATTATCTACTATAGCCATACAACTCAAATCAATATCGACCAATCAGATCAAA
>MU227320.1:954279-1002847 GCA_018584345.1 Thuja plicata | reverse complement strand
TTCTTTCAATTTTGGAGAGGAGTCCTTTTAGGAGTTAACTGGATGTGTTGGCATTAGCGTTTGCTTGATTAGGGGAAATGGATCCTCATTAGGGGGATTCTTCTCTCATTCTCTCATAACAGGTTTTGGGAGCATTTTTGGATGCTTGGGTGTGTGCTTGGTATTGGAGGATAATTTTGAGAATTCTCTTTGCTTGGATTTTGGATTGTGCATTCCTCAACAGTTATTGAGGTAGGGTCTTGTCCATGTCAATTCTGGTTTTTGGATCCCTGTCTTCTATGCATCCGAAAAGTTAATAATTCCCTTGTTTGGTCACTCCTTGCTTGTTTACTTTGGGTTTTATTGATTTCAATTGGTAAATTATATTTATATCAATTTCATGTTTTAATTCAGGCTTGCATGTCAGATCTATGTTTGTGGGCATAAAGGGTTTTATTTTATAGTATTAAATGCAAATGGGTATTAGGGTTTCTTGTTTGAAATTGTTGTTGAAATATGTGCTTATAGAACCCTAGATCTATGATTTTTGAAGAAAAATGTATAATACCCTAGTACAGAAGTGCTGTCAAAATTTCGTAAGAAAATACCTTATGATTCTCCTAGAAAACGAAAAAATTAAACTGCCCTATAGTTAAGACTATAGTAGAAAAAAAAATGAATTCCCCCTTTGGAAATTGTTCTTAGAAATTAATTATTTTTAAAAAAAAATACTCTCTGTAAAAAAAAATACAGAGTTAAAGAATTAAATTTACACCAGTAAAATATATTTGGAAAAGACAAAAAAATCTATCTGTGGATTAATTTCCGTTTTCAGAAATATAAAAAAATATATATATTAAAATGAAAAAAATAAAAATATAAAAAAAGAGTCATTGTTTAAAAGTTGTTTTTTTAAAAAAAATTTAACAAAAAATCCCTAACGGATCGGGCCGCATGTCTAAGTTTTTTAAATATATTAAAAACAAAAAAAATTTATTGCATGGGAGGGCGGGTGGCGGGGGCCACCGCACCCCCCTGTCCTTTTCCCAAGGGGACCGCGACAGGTACCCTGCCGTGGGATGCAGGGCCTACCTTACGGCAGGTACCCTACCGCCGCACGGCAAGGCTGTCGATGGTACTCCCAAAGGGGAGGCCGGCAGGTAAGTGGCTAGGGTGGGGGCCACGGGACCACCCCCAATTACTATATGTTTTTTTTTGTTTGTTAATTAAATTAATTTTAAAATTTGGTTTTTTTCTAATATTTAATTTATTTAAATCTTAGTTTAGTTAAATTTAATTTATTTAAAATTAGTTTAATTAAATTTTGTTTTAGCATGAATTTAGTTGATTAAATTTATTTAATATGAGTTTAGTTAATTTAATTTTGTTTAAACTGTAAATTAGTTTGTTTAAATTTTAGATTAGTTTAGTTAATTTTAAATTGATTCATGATTAAATTCATATTAATTTATTATTAATATTTAAATTAATTTAGAGTTAATATTAGATTAGTTAGTGCTAATCTTTAAAGTTTGTTTTAATTTAGCTGAATTGGTGAACGAGGATTTTCTTTGAGAAAGGGATTATGTTTTTTAAAAAGGGGTTTTATTCTGTCATTATTATAGATTAAACTATTATTACTCAGCGAGTGTTGTTGGTGTATAATTAGATATCAATAGCGTCATTATTGGACGAATTTTATCATATGCTTTATTACACCTAGGTACTCTATAATTTTGTAATTATAACTAAGAATTGGTAATTATTTCTTAGATGTATTTATAAATTGTCTTATAAATAGATCTATAGGGAATGTTAATGTCTTATCAATTTTGAATATTGAATTATTTTTCGATAGTAATTTTTAATGAATAAATGAATTTGCATGATTAGGAATCATAAATTTGTTTATTCCTACGTTAACACCTTATTCAATTTAATGTTTTCTAAATATGAAGTTATTATTCCATGATGTGTCTGGAGTGCGTGATTAAGTAAATTCGTGTATTCCTTTATTTAGTCTTGATTTCGGGTATCTGTTGGGCTAGATGACCCTAGGACTTAAATCCAGAGGTTTTGGAAATGTACTTTCTATATGATGTGATTATGATGTCAGTTGTGATTATATGAGTATGTCATGGTCCTGATTTCCTATACCCAACCTAATTTTGTGGTGATGTGTTTTATAGTCTTATGAGGATACTGTGGTTATTGTTTGGTTATTTGAGAACCTATGTGCTCCTGAATGGGCAGGATGTGATTTGTGACTATGTGTATCCTCATGTCTTGATCTTGAACCTAGGTAGGTTAACTAAGGGTATAGTGGGGAAGTGGCTTGCAATGGGGGTCCAGGTGCCTAAGCAGTTACTAGGTAAACCCATTGGCAAGTTACTTAATAAGTGGAAATATAATACATTAAAGGGGTTTAAAATGAATTAATAAGATGTCTGAGTCTCTACCCATGCCTTGGATGCTGTCGCACGATAGGATGGGAGTTGGGATCCTTGTCTTCACGAAAAGATCACCGAGCCACATAGTGTCACTTGGAGGCCAGGGTCAAGAGGTACTACTAGGGTTACATTCAAGGTTAAACTTATGTGATGACACTTCCCTATATACAGCTTAGGTTATCCTACGTGTGTCAGTTACTTCTGGTGTTGTTTAGTGTTCCTTGTTTGGGATTAGAGTGCTTCCAGGATCTTCCTTTGCATTGGAGTTTTGAGGTCATGTATACCTTGTTTGCGTTCTTGTTGTATACCCTGTGTGATGGGCCTGTTACTATCTCCTCAGCACGGTGGGAGTGGACCTTTGGTTCCATGTGGTCGGGTGGTAGTGATTCTTATTACCATTGAGATTTTGACAGATTCTTCTTCATGCCTGGATGTTCCTTGTTGCAGTTTCATCTTCATAGTCTTTTGGATACTTGCTTAGTTATTTGAGTTGTGTATTTATACCATATGTTTATATTGGTTATCATCCTTTGAGGATGCATTGTATTGTTTATCATGTATTATTACATACCCTACGACATGTGCAGTGGATGTTGATTAGGTAGTATACCTTATGGTATCAGTTGTATATGTAATCTTTATTATGAGATGTATGTAATTGGTTTCAGATTATGTAACCTTTATCTTAGTTCTTATATTTGTATTCGTAGATTAGTTTTTTAAGTAATTCTACGTCAAGGAACCCTCGAGGAATGTTAATCATGTATGAGTTGTATTTCATGTATGTCATGTACTTCATTTTCATTGCTTCCGCATTGCTATTAATATTGTTTGTAAGCATTTAAAAAAAAAATTATTCCGTGGACTTAGTGTCGTGTTTAGGTTAAGTTCTCCTGGGTTCCCTGGTGTGGCATTACAATGAGCTCCTGCTAAAATTGAGTTAACAAATAAAGTTTTATCCCCAAGTATACAAATATTTATTCCATTGTAAGGTAACTTAACACACTGATGATAGGTAGATGACACTACTTTCATATCATGAATCCACGGTCTACCGAGCAAGATATAATATGCAAGGGGGGCAGCATCAACTATTTGAAATAAAATATCTTTTTCAACAGGGCCAATCCTAACAGGAAGGATAGCCAACCCCTTGGAGCTTCTTTCTACCTCATCATAGGTTTTGATGGTGATCTTTTTCCTGGTATCTATGACTTTTTCAGAATAACCCAACTTTTTCAAAAGACTAAAGGAACAAATGTTAAGCCCAACACCCCCATCTATCAACACGCACCTAACATGGGTTTTGTGGATCATGACCTCAATATGGAGAGAAATATTTGTGTGGGTGGCTCAAAGCTTTATCATCATCCTCTGAAAAAGTAAGGTAATGAGGGCTAGCAATATGGTTAACCATGTTCTGGAATTGATCAACATCTAAGTTGTTGGGGACGTTTTCTATGTGCAATGCATCCTTTAGGACTTGTTTGTGTCTTGGGGACAACTCTAAGAGCTCAAAGATCAAAATCTGAGATGGGGTTCTTTGCAACTAATTGACAATATTATAGATCGACTTAGGATTGACTGATGGTTTTGAGGTGACATTCTTGGTTGCCACTTATTAGAGTTTATTTGATTGACTTGAACCGAGTCCTCTAATGACAATGGGACCTAGACTTTGTGTGACAGCATTGAGAGTTTGCGATGAAACTCTATAGTTAGGACCCCTTAGCACCACAATGAGTTCTTCATCAAAGATAGGAGGAGAGTCCATGTCTAGATCATTACCATAGGGATCTTTATCCCTCATCATGTTGACATTTTCTTTGACAACTTCAAGCATGTTGACAACATTCTCTGCATCTGTGTAAGTGTAATTGATATCATCCTTACCATTCTTAGCTTTAGAGGTTTCCCCCTTCTCATACTTGGGCAAAGGCTCTTTGAATACCTTATGATCAGCGTTGGTGTTCAATCCATCTACCTTAATTTTTCCATTCTCAATGAGATCTTGGATGATATGTTTGAGTTTCCAACAGTTTTCAATATCATGTCCAATGTCGTTGTGAAACTTGCAAAAGGCTTTCTCATCCCACAAATGTGGCTTAACATCAGGTATATAATGCTTTGTGGGATCTTGAGGATGTGCAAAATTGTTGGCAATAAGTGTTTTCAAGACATCCTTATATGAATCGCCAAGTTTTGAAAACTAGCATCTTTCTTTCTTAGGCCTATCTTGGTATCTTGGCTTGTTCTCTTGTTGATTAGATGTGTTGAGTTTCATGGATTGAAAAACACTAGACAAGTGGAGCACAATTTGATCTTTGGGTTGGGAGGAATCCACAACTCCATCATTAACCACTTGTTTTTTCATATTCCAATGTGAGTTCTTTCCTTTATCCTTGTTAGTTTTGTTGTTATTTTGACCATTTTTGTTGTTGTTGTTTCCATGTTTGGTCAAAATTCCTTTTTCTTTCAAAACATCCTCAATCCTACATGCGGATTCAACCATGGTGTCAAAGGAATCAAAAACCATCTTCCTAACTTCATACCACATTTTAGGAACCAAGTTACTAACAAGGATGTAAATCATTTCATTTTTAGGAATGGTCCTAGGGTAGTGAGAGCATTGTCATCTCCACCTTTGCAATAAAGTAACAAAGGACTTCCCTTTATTTTTCTTTAAGTTGCATAAGTCCAACATGGTGATAGATCTTGAAATATTGTATTCAAAGTGTTGAAAAAATCTATGGACAAGCTCTTTGAAAGTCTTAATGGGAGGAGTTATGTTGGTGAACCATTCATCACTTGACCCTTACGACTCCTTGGGAACAATCTCATGAGGTACGAGTCATCTTGATGGAACTCAAAACTTGTGGTATAAAATTGGCATACGTGATCATGTGGATCTCCATTTCCATCATACTTGTCATATTGAGGGATCTTAACCTTTCTAGGTAAGTCTTTCATATTAACACTTTTATCAAAAGGATTAGGACGAATTGAATCAAGTGAGAATGAATTCTTGGGTGCCAACATCTTTTCCACCATCCTCTTAAGTTGTTTGATCTCTTCTTCTTGAGATCGACCTTGCTTCTTAATCTTCTTGTGTAGAAACCTTGTTGATTAAACTCTCTAGTAACTTGTCTTTGTTTTTCTCTAAATATTTCTCCACATAATACTGGAAAAGTGGTTCTTGTTGCATTTTCATGAAGTCCTAGGAGGTGAGGTCAAAACTCGAGCTACTATCCCCATATTGTGAACCATGGTGAGCACGTTGTGAAGGTTTTCTTGAGTTCCTAGGAGGTGTTAGTCTCCTATAATGATCATGTCTTGAAGCCCTTCTTCCTCTAGGGCTAGGAGATCATGACGGTGTTCTTGAATGTCTTCCACTTCATGGAGTATTAGGAGGGGTGGATGGAGGAGAGTTGTTTCCACCACCAACACACATGTTTTTGAATTGATCATTAAGTTGTTGAGCCAAGAGTCTATCTTGCTCTTCCTAAAAGGATTTCCTTTTTATCTCCAACAAGGCTTGTCTTTCCAACTCTAAGAGTCTAAATTTCTCTTCCTTTGCAGCTTGTTCATCTAGGAAGGCTTTCTTATCATGCTCAATTTTCTTAAGTCTTTCACGGGTGTATCTTGAAGATGTTTTGAGTGGTGAACTTGGTCTTGAATGTCGAAACAAATTATTGGTTAATGCTGCATTTACGTGAGTGTCATAAGGTTCATCATCTTGGTTTTCATGTTGTGATTGTTCATCTTGAGAGGCTTTCCTCTTACCTCTCTCAGCCCTTTGGTGTGCATCTAGATATCTAGTTGAGATAAGGGGTGAGACTAGTCGACTGTCATGAGAGGGACTACCAAAACAAATGGTATCTCTATGTTTTTCAAATATGTCATTAAGGCATTTATCCATGTCTTCCCTCTCTCATTGACTCATTGTGTAACTCATATCTATAACTGAGTAAGAAGATGCTAAGGGTGTACTCAACTCACTAAGATTACTCTTGGAATCAAACCAAACTTCTGAGTTTTTATTGGGTGATTGATCAAATATAGGCTCTTTTCCCTTACATTTTTGGAGAGTTTGAACTAAGGGTAATTGGTTAAAGACTACTTGAGGTCAATTTCCTTGATCTACTTGATATCTTGTTGTAACTGGCATGAAAGAAAAGGTACTAGGTGATAGGATGACCCTAAGAAACGTTGGTACCAAACTAGGATAGTAAAGGCATTCACTTGTCCAAATGAGAGGTGATAAGATAGAATTTTGCAAGAGGCGTAAACCAACACTGCCACAGAGGTTCTCACTAAACGGGTGAATACCCTAACACATAGGGATTAGGAGGATGATTTACACAAGTTATATTGATTGAATTTTAATTTTTATGGAAGTGAATGGAAAAGAGATTACTAAAAATCTCCAAGTGTGTTATCAAAGGATCCAAAGGTTTATCTTCTCAACAAGCACGGTTTCTAGTTCACCAAATCCAAATAAGGTCACTTGTGAAATCAAAGATTACTAATTCAAGAGGTCAAAATGCAAGAATCCAAAGTGTAAACAAGCTTTTAACAGCGAGGTAAGTGACCTAATCTGACCCATATCGACCAAGGAAGATTGGAAATGACCAAATAGAAAATTGAGCAAGTTGATAGTTTGACACTTAAGAATGCAAATTTATTGATTGTTTTGATGTTTAGTTTGATTTTTGGTGTACGTTTTGATGTTTCACTCACACAAGACACATCAAGTAGATTTTTTGTTGTAAAAAGAACATTCACACCACAACCTAGGTAAGCCAGGGCAATATCTATTGAATTCCCACTTGAACCAAAGTTCAGCCATGCCTATTCATAATAGACAACTTAGAAGCTTGGAGGCTCGGGCTCCTCCTTATAGTGCACTCACTTCTCAAGCACACCAAGCTTTGAATCCCAAGGGAATCACTTCCCAAAGGACCGTTGTCTCTAATAAGAGCCATGAAAATGTGGGACATCTTAGTCGGTCTCTGGCCTTCTGCGCCAACAAATAAAGGGATTTTGGTCACTAGAAAAACTATTTTAGTCAGGGCATCCATTCAAGTGGCTATACATGCGGAAGATTAGCCCCATTAAGGAGGCCTCCCAGCCTACAGAAGTTACATTCTATAGTATTTTATGCACCATGAGGGTACTGAGGGAGATCTTCTGTCGGCATAGAAAAATTGACACTTGTTCACTATGAGATTAATCATAATGACATTTTTTATATACTGGTTTGGAAGGGCTTGGCTTTAGCCTATTACCGGTTGGGAAATCCACTCTCACCGACTCTGCTAAAGCTCTCGGAAGGTAGCCATGCTAAAATAATTATATTAATTTCTCTTACACCCAAGATCCACAAAGGCAAGGGGAGAGGATACGTTCATATAATTCTTAGGATTACAATCTAAAAAGATACTTCAGACACATAAGAAGATGACAACAATGTTTCTAGATTTATGATCATTCCAAAAGGGCGAGAGCATAGTTTCCTGACATTATTTCCATCCCTAAAACATCAAATATAAGTTCATTTTAAAAATTCTTGCATGTGTGTTCCTATTTTAATAAAACAAAACAAAATACAAGCACAATGTTTAGCATTCTATCGATCAAGGCAACCTGCAAGATGATTCATTAGTAGTCTATTTTTTTAGTCTTCTTTTTAAACGTCCTAAAAACCACTGTTAGGTTGTAATCAACAAGATAAATCAGAGAACAATAAAGCCCAAAACTTGTCAGCATTAGAAAAATTAGAAAATCATAAATATGATTGCATATTCAAAAAGCAGATAAAAAATAATGCACTAAAAAATGTTACCGTATGAGCCCATACGAGGCTTTGGAAGCTGCAAAATAGAGGATTAGATAGGTACAATGATAAAAACCTACAATTTTGGATAAATCTGACTCACATCTAGAAAATAAGAGTGACCCACAAATCTTCAGACAATTCTACCCAAAATCAAAAAAATTGTACTCAATTTGGACCTAAAATAAGCAAGATATGATCGTTTGAAGTTAGACTGCAAATTCAAAAACTCCAATGGTGAAGGCAAAAACTTTTCAAACTCTCCTGACATCAGCAGGCTACGGCATTAAAATTAACGGTTTCATGGCTATCATAGCAGTCCATGCATATTGATGGTTTGACGACCGTCAAATTAAACACAATAAAAAAATCTGATTTTTTTTAAGATTTTTTTTCAAAAATCTACCTCGGGCTGCGTGTAGAAAAATCTAAAATTTGCCTCAATTTTTGTGCAATGGTTCATAAGTCCTACTTGGGCAAAACAAATTTGCCATAGATTTGACTTTCGCTGGATATGGGCGAGTTTATACTCATTTTCAACCAAAATGACATTCTAGACGCGATGGTGGGGTCAAATTTGGCTCAAAATAAGAGTTTCAAAGATACTGAGAGAATAATAGATAGAAGATAGAAGGAATTTTTGAATGTGATGACAAAAATGGATGTTCTGCCCCACGGTAGGCACCAAAAATGTGTGCTAAAATGTTGACACACTTCTATGAGTCATTGTATTCAAGATTGCTCAAGAATGAGGTCTCAAATGGCGACTCATAGTTCCCTATTCATGGAGTGCAAGGGTTTGTGATGAAGGCCCTCAGTTTAGACTTATTTTATGCCCATGCAAGTACACCATGAAATGAGAGATTCAAAGAGGAAGAGAAAGAATGCCAGTCTCCATGATCATCAAATATGCATTGCAAATGAAAATGGAAACTATTCTATATGATAACAATGCATGAAAGGAAATATACAAACTAATCTACGAAGGAAATATGCAAGATTAATCTATTGAAAGGAAATATGAATCTAAATTACCATGAATCTACTATAAATGGATTTCCATGGATGCATGAGAGAAGAAGACAAGAAGAAGAAAAGTTGCATAGTTCAAGCTCAAATGCTCAAACTCTCCTCCAAAATTGCTCTCCAAACCTGTAGCATAACAATAACATGAAAACTTGATATCTCTCAAATGAGAAGGAGAGGGCTCCTTACAAAGGAAAGTGTAGAGAGGAATGCATCCTCAAGAGAAATGTGGGATAAATCCCTAAAAGGCAAGTGAGAGGAAAAAGCTCACCACTTAGGAATATGTGTGGAGAAAAAGGAGTTTTATTTATTTTTTATTTGATTTATTTCCTTCTTTTCATCAAAAAGAGAGCTTTAAGTGGGGATTTTATTCATTTAATTAGAAGAGGGATTTTTTCTTTTAATTAAATAAGATTATTTAATTTAAAAAAGAGATTTTAATTAAATAAGATAAGATTATTGAATTAAAAGAGAGTTTTTCTTTTAATTAAATAAGATTATTTTATTTAATAAAAAGGGATTTTCTTTTAATTAAATAAGATCATTTTATTTAATTAAAAGGGGTGTTTTATTTTAATTAAATAAGATTATTGATGAAATGATCAAACCTTGGGAAATATTGAAATAATTGAATTAATTAGAATTTAATCAAGGAAATTGATTTGAATTGAAAATGCTGCAAGGCATTGATTCAGGAATTTGATAAATTGATTCTGTGATTTGATAAATTGAAGAATGGGGGCCCATAGTCTAGGCGACCATTTTAGGGTGCATACAATACTTTTAGATAATATTGTCCTCTTCCTCAATTAAAGTAACAAAATTTAAAATTTTATTAAGATTGTTGAGGTACTGATTTATAACAAATAAATCAACCCAATGATCACACTCCCAATAGTCTGCCACTTTGAGACCAATACTCAATTTACATTGGTCCATAAAAATATTCCACTTAGGAAACTCCTTTAAGGGATGATCCATGAGCCAATCTTCATCCCAAAACAGGACATTCCTTCCATCCCCAACTCTCCATTTGACTTCCTTTCTTATAATCTCTTTATTTTTTAAGACATTTCTCTAGATAAAGGACCCTCCAAGGAAGGCATCATAATTAAGAAAACTTTGGATAGAAGGGCACTCCTTGTTGTACTTATTCTTCCATATAGTAGTCCATTCTCCCTTAGAGTTATAAAATCTCTAAATAAGTTTAGCAAGGAGATGGTCATTAAGACTTCTAATTCTTCATAATCCTAATCCCCCTTTTCTAACCGGTCTACAAACCTTCTCCCAGGAAATAAGGGACATCCTTTTATTCTTTTCCAACCCTATCCACAAGAAAAAAATTTGAATTTTTTCAATATCCTCACGATACTTTATGGGAATTTTGAAGATACTAAGAGCATAAAGAGGTAAGCTTTGCAAAGTAGACCTCAAAATCTGAATCTTACCAGCCTGACTCAACAAAGTGCCCTTCCAACCTGCCAATTTGCTATGAAATCTATCCACCAAAGAGCTCCAAAAGGAATTAGGAGGCTCTAAACAAAGAGGGAGACCTAAATAGGTTCCAGGTAAAGACTCCATCTCACATCCCAATATCTTCTTAATTTTCAACTGTCTATGTTCAGGGACATTCAAAAAGAAAACTGGACTTTTCCCCCAATTGATAAGCTGGCCAGAAGCTATCCCATAGTTATCCAAGGCCTTCTTAATGTTTTTTAATTTCTTATAGAGGCCTCCCCCATCATAATAGAGTCATCAAAAAAATTACTGGTGAGAATAGACCTGATTTACCGAAGAAGGATACAGCCCCTTAATCTCACATTTCTGGACCATCTTCTCAATGTATCTTCCCAGGCATTCAACCATGATAACAAATATGACATGAGATAAGGGATCACCCTACCTCAATCCCCTAGAAGATTAAAAAAAAGGGGTAGGAGATCCATTAACCAAGACAGAAAAAGTGGTCGAGTAAATGAGATGAAGAATAAGTTCCATACATTTATAATTAAAACCAAAGGCTTGAAGAACTTTTTAAGAAAATCCTAGTCCACCTTGTCATAAGATTTGGATAAATCCAGCTTCATAATAACTCCCTCATTTTTGGACATGATGAGTGAATGAACATTTTCATGGACAGAAATAATGGATTCTAGAATCTGTCTACCAGGGACAAACCCATTCTGCTGCCAAGAAATAAGAGAATGCAAAAAAAGAGAGAATCCTTGAAGTCGACACTTTTGATATTATCTTATATGGAGAATTTCATAAACTTATCGGTCTAAACTGATCCATCTTATTGGAGTAATGAATGTTCCATTTAACTCTTTCAAATTTTTCCTAGACCCAAAAAAAATTCCTTCACATAATTAGTGACATCCTTCTCAATGACATTCCAAAATAGCTTGAAGAAAAACATAGGGAATCCATCAGGGCCAGGGGATTTGTCCCCTTCAAAGGAAAATAAATCCCTTTTAATTTCATCATTAGAAGGGATAGCAGTGAGAAGGGAATTTTGATCCTCATTCGGGATAGAGGGAATACAATCCAAGAACTCCCTTTGAGCTTCCTTACCCAAATTTTGGTCTTGTTTGAGTAAATCTTGGAAAACACTTTTAGCCTCTATCTTGATAGAATCTTCATCTTCAGAACTAGTTCCATTAATAACCAACTTATAAATTTTATTCACCATCATATGCTTAAGAGTAGTCATGAAAAAGTATTTTGAATTCTTGTCCCCTTGTTTCAAAAATACCTTTCGAGATCTCTGTCTCTAGAAATCTCCTCTTTAGAGATGATATCATGATACTCCACTAACTTATCATTTTCCTTTTCTCTAGATATATTATCATACCCTTCCAATTTTATAGTATTTTAAATATCCTTTAATTCCATACAAATTTTAGTCTTAGAGGAAAACATATTACCAAAAGTTTCCTTATTCCATACTTTAATATTTTCCTTTACTTGCTTCAGTTTCTTAGCAAGAATGAACAAAGATATCCCTAAAATCCTAATCTTTGACCATTCCTCCCTTTCTTGACCCAGTTGTGGATGCAAAGTCCACATCTTCCCAAACCTAAAAGGGAAATTCATTTTCATAGATATAGGATTAGCCAAAAAAGTAATGGGGTTGTGATCAAATCTGACCCTCACATGGCCAGATAAACAACAAAAATAATTTAAAAACCAATCATTACTAACCAAAGCTCTGTCAATTCTAACTTGAATCAAATCCTTTCCACTTCTTCTATTAGTCCAGGTATAGTTAATTCTATGGAATTCAATATCATGGAGGGCATGTTCATCAATTAAGTTCATCAAATCCATTCTACTATATATGTTCGATTGACTTCCCCCCCCCCCCATTTTTTTATTTTCTTTCAAGGGCGTATTAAAATATCCCATGACAATCCATCCATCAGAATCAAAACTTCTTCTCATTTGAAATAAGTTATTCCAAAAATCCTTTCTCCTAGCTTTTGTATTAGGAGCATAGATATTAGTAAGCACCCAAGAAGTTCCATCCTTATAGTGACTAAATCTGATATAGGCCAAATTGTTTCCCTGATAAATAACATCCCCTTTAATATTATCACAATTCCAAAGGGTATAAATACCCCCTGAAGCCCCCTTAGAATCACCCCCATAGATTTTACCATTTCTAAAAAACTTTCAAGTTTCTCTTTAGGCATCTTAGTCCCTTGAATCAAAAAATATCTGCATTATTATCTCTAATCATATTCCTAACCAAATCTTTCTTATGAGGATTATTTAATACCCTAATATTCCATGAAATTATCTTCATACCTTAATAAATGATCTTGTCTCTAGGATGGTCTTTTGGTTTCCATTTGCTATAATATTGTTGGCCTACATGGCTCTCTTTCTTTTATTAGTTGGTCTTCTTGGGGAAGTTTGTACCCCTCCCACGTCCCCATTTTTAGTACTCCTTGTTTTTATAGAAGGAAAATTATTCTTTTTATTATTATTATTAGATTTTCTAGCATCCTCGGAGGCTAGAGATCCATCAAGTTTCCCCCATAAAACCTGATCAATCACTTCAACATCCCCCTATTTTAGAGTTTGGATCTCAGATAAAGTACTCCTCACTAACTTTGGAGAGCTCTGTGAGACATTTGATAGACCTTGGCCCAAAACTATGCATTATTGAGCATCCTGAAACTCACTAACATCCATTATGTTATCTTTCTATAGAGATGATCTAGATTCCTTGCTTTGATCATGCACACCTGACCCCACATATTTCACTAAACTCAATCCTAAGTTTTCCTTCAAACTGGAAGCCTCCTTTTTATTACTATCCTCCTCCTCATCAAGGGTGTCACTAAATATCATCTCATGGGTACTTACATTTCCCCCTATGTTTCTTCCATATACCCGTTCCTCATTTCTCCACACAGACCTTGCAGGGAGTCATTTCTATCCTCATTTCTTCCCTTAATATTAATGCTATTGTCTTCATTTTCTATAGGATCCAAATTCTTGAAGTCACACCCAACCTTTGTAGTAATAGATCTCCTGGAAGAATCTAACCCTTGCTCTTGTTGTTTCCTAATAGCGACCCACTTCTTCAGCTTCCTCTGAAAAACCTTACTTGGGCATTTCTTCACCCAATGACCAGATTTCTTGCAATGGAGGCAAGCAAAAGGAATCGATTCATATCCAATATTCTTCTCCTATGATCCCAACTTAGATTGAATAGTAATAGCCTTAGGCATATCGCCTTCCTACATAACCCCAACATAAATTATTGCATAATTTAATCTTCTCCTAGAAGCTGTAGCAGGGTCAATAGATAAAAGATCACCAAAGGAGCTAGCAATCCCCGCGAAAACATCCTCCACCCAATACTGTTGGGTTTAATGGGAAGAAGTACTAAGAGGGGAGGGGTGAATCAGTACCTCTAAAACTTTTTCATGTTCTTTTAATCAATTAACCTTTGTAATTAATTGCATATCTATTCAATCTGAATATATTTATCTTTGTGTAAGTTATATCAATTCATAACATTTATGAACCTAATTGACACATAACACAAGATATGATATCGTAGAAAACTCCTATTAGGAAGTAAAAACTGCGGTGGGGATGGTACCCACAAAACTTCACTACCTGCAGAATGGAAGGGGCCATTTAAGGCTTACGATTTTGATCACTTCTGATGATCTACCCTATTTAGAGTATCAGTGGAGACCTGTTAAAGTCTACTTTGTTAAGATCTTTTAGCAACACTATTAAGTGTGCACTCGGTTAAGAGATTTGATATAGGACTATTAAATCCACCTTTCTTGAAAGGATTTCTTACACTTTGCTTCACTTGTTAGAATGATAGCAAATTACAAATTTGACCTGGTAAGTGCAATCTCCAACTGCTGATATAGATCCTATGTAGTTCACATACAAAATAATATCACCTTAACTGTGATTGAATATTACCTCTGATTATCGGTTTCCTCTGTTCTTGGTTCAGCTAACCAAATTCTTTTTTTTCTGCTCTAGTTCTTGAAACTCTCAATTCAATCCATAGATGTGCTCATTCCTTTTTCCTCTCTCTTACACACACATTCTAATGAATGATTACATCATCTATTTATAGATGGATTGATTTCATCGAGTTGATGATAAAAATAATGTTAACTCTAAGATTAGGTTTACAACTTGCACCTAGATCTCCTAGTATATGTTCTTTAAATTAGTTAGATTGATTAAAACACTTACATTAATGTTTCTTGTCCCTAAAGAAATGGATTTAAAAACAATTAAATATCCTATAAATAGAATACCCTTTCTTTATCTGACGTGGAATTCAAATCCACTTTTTGTGGGCTACAACTGACTTTCGGTTCTGTCTTTCGGTCATGCTTCACTGTCCTTTAGTTTTTATTGTCGGTTGCACTAAATCTGTTTCATCGGTCTGCACTATAACTTGCATTTTAGGTTCCTCTGTTGGGTTCCTCTTTAACTCTCTGTATTGTGATTTTTGGTTTACACACTTCCTTGTGTCATCATTTTTCTTTGTACTTAGTCATTTTCAATGATCTACAATCTGATCTTCAGTTTTCCCTTTACTGTCTTACGGTGTAAGCTTGCCGAAAGTGTCATTTGAATACTAATGACAAATTAATGTCATCAATCTCCCCCTTTGACATTAGTATCAAAAACTGATATATGCAAAATACTAACAACATGTTAAGTATATACAACATATATAATCCTTAGTCATTTAATGACTCCCCCTATGTATATGTCAGTATATCTGTACATATGATATATTTTCCTTCTTCATATAACTTTCTTTTTATGAATATACATATACATATCTACCTTTTTCCCATTCTTACTAAGTGTACATAACATTTTCAATGATATTTTGTACAAGTATCATTTCCCCCTTTATTTGATATTAAGAGCAAAGGTCAATTACCTTAGATCTTATCAAAAATGTGTGAATGAGAAGACTTCATGTATTCCATAATTTTCTCCCATTGCTCCTTCAGGTTTTCTAGAGCCATTTGCTCAAGTGTTATCTTGGAATTCATATCATAGATTTTGTCTACCACAGACATCTCAGGAGTTGCTATCAGTTGCCTTGGAGAACTGATATGTTGTTGTAGCAGTGTGAGATTTGGAAGAAGTTGAGCCTGTAGCTTGGTTACTTCTTCTCTAAATCATGTCTCTTCTTCCCATATCTCTTTCCTTAATCATTTTACTTCTATGTTCTTTTCATAATGCAGTTTGACTACATTTTCTCCATCGGTTGTTAGGCTACTAGCACTGTTTGCTAGATCTGTATCTAGCTTTGCTATATTTTCACAATTTTTCTGAGTGAAATTTTTAATTGTGCTTAGCTTTTGGATTAAGGTTATAGCTTCAGATATAATGGGATCTAATTCTGATATGAATTCTGACAGCTTTACCTTATTTTTGGTCACTTCTTGGCTGATGTTCTCTAGAAGCTTTTGTTGATACTTCATTTCTGCTCTCTCCTCAATTGATTTCTCAGCATCAACATTTTGAGTTGTGATGGTGTCGGTGAGGATAGCTATTTGATCAATTATGGGATTTCTTTGGTCAATATCAACATCAGGTACAATTTGGTATAGAATGTCCGGTGTTGTTTCTAGTACCATTGATTCTTATGTTGTTTCTTTAGCTTTTCTTGTAATGCCTTCCTTTGGCATATCTCTCCATATTCTTCTAGTGCATCCATGTCAAGTGTAGTGGGGTCACACTTTGGTATTTCAATGATTTCATCAAGTGTAACCTCCAACTTGTTCTTCTTTGTTTTCTTCTTCTTCTTTTGTGACTCAGTGGAGTGTAGCACCATTGCTAATTTTTCAGCCTTTTCTATTGTACTTGATGATGTGACCTGTTGTGCTTCTTTCTGCTACTTTGCATTGGTTTCATCTTGTCAGGTGTCTACAAACATCTCTACATTCACCTTAGCATCGTTTGTATCATGTTTGTTTATTTTCTCAGGAGTTTCATCCTTTGGTTTGTCTCCTTCATTTGAGTCATTGGCATCATTTGCCTTGGTGTTCTCATTCTTCTCTTGAGCATCCACATCTTTGTCCTTATTTCCTTCTATAACCTTGCTAGTGTCGGTTACATTCTGAGTATCTCTGATGTTTTACTGATCATCGATGTTATCTTTATTTGCTTCTTCTCCTGCATCCTTTGGAGTTTCCTTGTCAAGTGATTTACTTGATTCTTGCATGATATTGATAGCTTGTATCAATATGGGTATTTTTCCTAGAATGTTCACCTGTGCTCCATCAATTGTTGTGTCATGTTCATCGGTTGTATCTTTTACAATAGTGACATCTTCATCCTTATTGATTTACTTTCCTAGGTCATCTGTAATGTCAATGATATCGGTGTCTACAACATTGTCATTTGTGGTATCATCCCATGTTTCATCTACCACATCTGCATCTTTGTTCCTAGTTGTATCATCTTCCTCTTTATCCAACTCAATGGATGTATCATCTTTGTTTTCCTTATCAACATCTTGTTGTTGAAGGTCTTTGTCAAGGTTGTCTTTCTCAATTGGCCTATTCATGATCTTGCACCATTTATTGTGACTATCCTTTTCAAGTTCAATCAGCTTGCCTTTAATAAATGTGTATGCCCATAGATTCAGTGACAATTCTTTCTTGTATTTCTCCATCATTTCATGTATTTCTACCTTTGTTGATTCATGCGACATTAGAGAGACAAGTACTCTCTCTTTGATTTCTTTCTCATTTGCCAAAGAAAATGTCCAATGGATGGATAATATATCCAAGAGTTCTTGTGGTACATAACTTCCTTCAAATTGCATGGGTACATATTTGAAGTTATACATCTTAGCTATCATGGCTTCTTCAATTTTATTTTGATCTTCCTGATTTCTTTTCCCCCATTTTCTAATATGTGGATTTGTAATAGATCCAAAATTTGCAATGTAAACACAAATGTCATCAATGGTATTAGGTTCCTTTACCTTGAAAATTTCTACCTCTAAGGCTTCATCTCACTTGGTATCCTCTATATCCTCTTAGGTTCTGATGAATTGTCTACCCTTCTTATTTTTTCCTCTCTTTGGTGCAAGTGCTTTTCTCTTATACATCCTGACTTTTCCTTTCTTAAGTGGTGAAGGAGTAGATTCTTTGGACATTTGGCTTCTGGTCCTTGAAGTAGCTATAGTTCTTGGTCTCTTTGATGGTGGAGGAGGTGGTGAGTCTAACTTTGTTTCCTCTGAGTCAGTCTTTTCTTCATCTTTACCGACAGACACTTGTTCTTCAGTTTCCTCCTCTTGATCTATTTCTTCATCTTGCTCAGCTTCTTCCTCTTCTGCAGATAGAATCTTCTTGAGATTCTTTACCATTTTGTCCTTCTTTTTCACTATCTTTTTGACTACTAGGCCTGATTTAATTCTTATCTTGGCCTCCTCATATGTTCCAAACCTTGGTTTTTTTTTTTCCAGTGGCTCATTGATTAAGGTATCAATTGCCTTTGTTGCAAGATCAATGTTGATCTCATATTCTAGTGGTTGTAACCATGTTGTTCTTGCTACTATAGGTTTGATTTAGGTATGATCTATGTTGACCATGAAGCATATCTCATCCTTAAATTTCTCAATGAGTTGCTTGGGGATTCTTACCCTCTTTTTCATTCAGCCTTTGAATACATTAAAGTATTCATCCATGATAGTTTCAAAATTATCTCCTGGAGAATCTATGGGCTCATTGATTTTCATGGTTACCGACTTGGTTCTATCCCATTTTACATCTCCAACAGATGGGAAATTTTCTTGAAAATAAAATAAAATGCACATGACTAATGAGCCAAACTTATTGTTGTGTTTGCACAGATCTCTGAACTATTTTGGAGTACTTGGTGGTCGAGTCGTGATCGCTCTGCAACTTGGTTTCTTTCTACTCAAAATTGCCTTTGCTCACTCTACTTTGGGTTTTGTGACAAATGAGTCACTCTGATGCCCTATTTATAGCTATTTCCCTAAAAAGCATGTAATAAATGCTTACCAACTCATTGGTGTCTAAAGACTGAGTTTGTCGGTGAAGTCTTTATTACCATCGGTGATACTTATAATGTTTTTGAGCAGTCAAAGTTGACTTAGCCTTTACTGATAGGTTTCGGTAACACAGATAGTTTGTTCATGTGCTTGTTTACCAATATAGCTCGGTTAATACTAACATTTTTTGCTTATAACTGATGTTGCTCGATAAATGTAGACAATCTTTCCTTTCTGTGTATACCAACAGGTTTCGGTACATATATGTCTAAAGACTTAGTTTACATATTTTTTAACAAGTATAACCATGATGCATCTTTCTTATGCTAATTTGGAATTATTTCATCATATTATTGAACTGATGTAAAGTAATATCTTAGTTTTATTGCAGTTCCATACTTACTTGTTCTGCTTAGGTGGGGTTGGTGATGTCACCAGATCCATTGGATGGGGTGTCACCATTTGTATTGCTCATTCCCGCTTCAACATTTCTTGAAGCTTTTCTCCACATCTTGTCTCTATCCTTTTGGATATCTTCAATGGTGTTTCCATTGGGGTATGTGCTTGTCTCATTCATTCGGTTTCTACAGTACTTTTTGAGATGACCAACTTCATGATAGTGTAGTCATGCCATTCTGGGGTTAGTCCATCCTCTAGACTTTCTATTCCATAGTCTCATATATTTTTCAGCAATGTGACCATACCTTCCACATGCTGTACAATTTTTCCAAGTATTATAGTCCCACACATACTGATTACCAATTCTCTTCGGTTGATATGGAGTTTCTTAACCTTTTGGCTTCCATGCTTTCATTTTCTTTTTCCAGCATTCAAGACTTGTGTTCCCATTCATCTTTCATGTAGGAAAGTATTTTTCCATGTAGGTATCCTTCCTTGGTTGTTCTATCTTAGACTTACATTCATATGCCTTATGTCCTTTCTTATTACATTTAGAACAGAATCCTATGAATGAAGGTGTAGATTTAGGAATACCTTTCATTTTTCCTCTACACACATTTTCTGTGTGACCTTGATTTCCACAGTGTTTGCATGTAAGCTTTCTTGGTCTTGGATTTTCATAAAAATTCTTTGGAATGGATTGATTTGATGATTCTCCATTTTTGGTAAAGCCTAGACCATTGTTGTTGTTGACTCTTTGTTGTCCTTCCAGAAAATCATCCATTCTTTTATTGCTCTCTTCATCCTTTCTGATAACTTCATTATGTTGTTGCTGAATTCTAACCTCATGCTTTAGTTTTTCATTTTCTTCTCTTATTTCACCGATAATCTGTATTATTTCAATGAGTTCAACATTCATTTTTTTTGCTTCTTGACTCATGAGAATGATTTTATTTGTGAGCTCATGGGGATTCTCTGCATGTCTTTGAATTTCTAACTCCTTTTCTTGCAGTTTCTCTATAATCTTCCTCATGTCATCAGTAGCTAGTTTTCTTTCTATTTCAGCTTGTCTAGCAGAACTCATCACATCAATCATTCTAATCATCTGGGTCTCTTGATTGATTTGCAACATCTTTATTTTCTTTGTTAGAGTTTGATTGATCTCCTTTAGATTTGTGAAATTCTCTTCTGATGTATTTGATGTTTTGCTTGCATTTGATCCTGAAGACTCAAAGAAATCTAGAATCTTTTCTTCTTGATAATATTTTTCATTGCTTCAAGTTTCCATTCCTTTCCTCTCATCCAACAACTCTCTCATCTTGATTCTAGCTTCTTTATACTATTCATAGAACATCTATATCTCAAGTTTTTTATTCTCAATATTCTTATCAAGTTTGTACTTCTCCATTGTATGATATTTTCTCTTAAGTCTTTAATATTTTCCAAGAAGATACTTAGCTCTGATACCAATTTTTTGGTTTATTGGGAAGTAGTACTAAGAAGGGAGGGGTGAATTAGTACCTCTAAAACTTTTTCATGTTCTTTTAATCAATTAACCTTTGTAATTAATTGCATATCCATTCCATCTGAACTATACTTATCTTTGTGTAAGTTATATCAATTCATAACATTAGTGAACATATGATTCATTCATAGAAACATTTATGAACCTAATTGACACATAACACAAGATATGATATCGCAGAAAACTCCTATTAGGAAGTAAAAACTGTGGTGGGGATGGTACCCACAAAACTTTACTATCTGCAGAATGGAAGGGCCCGGTTAAGGCTTACAATTTTGATCACTTCTAATGATCTAGCCTATTAGTAGTATTGATGGAGACCTATTAAATTCTACTCTGTTAAGAGCTTTTATCAACACTGTTAAGTGTGCACTCGGTTAAGAGATTTGATATAGAACTGTTAAATCCACCTTTCTTGAAAGGATTTCTTACACTTTGCTTCACTTGTTAGAATGATAGCAAATTACAAATTTGACCTGGTAAGTGCAATCTCCTATTTCTGATATAGATCCTATGTAGTTCACATACAAAATAATATCACCTTAACTGTTATTGAATATTACCTCTAATTATCGGTTTCCTCTGTTCTTGGTTCAACTAACCAAATTCCTCTTTTTCTGCTCTGGTTCTTGAAACTCTCAATTCAATCCATAGATGTGCTTGTTCCTTTTTCCTCTCTCTTACACACACATTCTAATGAATTATTATATCATATATTTATATATGGATTGATTTCATCGAGTTGATGATAAAAACAAAGTTAACTCTAAGATTAGGTTTACAACTTACACCTAGATCTCCTAGTCTATGTGCTTTAAATCAGTTAGACTGATTAGAACACTTACATTAATGTTTCTTGTCCCTAAAGAAATGGATTTAAAAACAATTAAATATCCTATAAATAGAATACCCTTGCTTTATCTGACATGGAAGTTAGATCCACTTTTTGAGGTCTGTAACTGACTTTCGGTTCTGTCTTTCGGTCATGCTTGACTGTCCTTCAGTTTTTACTGTCGGTTGCACTGAATCTGTTTCATCAATCTACACTGTAACTTGCATTTAGGGTTCCTCTTTAACTCTTTGTGTTGTGATTTTTGGTTTACACACTTCCTTGTGTCATCGGTTTTCTCTGTACGTAGTCATTTTCAGTGATCTGCCAATCTGATCTTCGGTTTTCCCTTTACTGTCTTATGGTGTAAGCTTGCCAAAAGTGTTGTTTGAATACTAATGATAAATTAATTTCATCAATTACTCCATAGGAAAGCTATGAATTTTAGTCCATATTAGGCCCTAGATCACCAACTCATCCTCAAAAATGAGATTAGGATACCATTTTTAGAGAATTAAATTGTTTTTTCCTATCATCCAAGGCCCATTACATAAAATATTCATGTGATCCTCTTCACAGGAAAAGAAAAAGGAAAGATATTCCTTAGTCATGGCTACCACATCAACTTGTCCTTTTAAAAACCATTCTCTCTTAACATAGGCACGAACCACCTCAATGTTTGACCTGACACCCAAAAATCTACCCACAAGAGAATTTTCCATTCTAGCAATATTGGAATCTATTATCATGTCTGGGACAGCAATGGAAAAACTACCTTGAACCAAATTTGAAATGTTCTTAACAGGCGGTAACATCGACTTACCTATGGGTTTAACACCATAAATGGATGACCACTTTTTTTACCAACCTATCGAGGACCTAAAGAATCACAATTTCTGGGCCCCCCACCTGGGTCCCTAGGTGTCAGACTAGTATTAGGATCCTTACCTTTCTCTTCATTTCCCTCAGTCTCACCAGGAATCCTTCATGCATCAAAAGGATATGCTTCTGCCCCTACAACACCATTCCCGCCCAAATTCAAATCTAAATTTTAAATTGGTTAACTCCCGCTCCCTGCTCCTCCTCATCCTCCTCTCCCTCCTCTTCCTTCCATGTGTACTTTTTTTACGAGGTAAAAAAATAGTTATTGTTAGTTATATATCCTAATGTTATTGTTAGTTATATATCCTAATGTTATTGTTAGTTAGTTATCTATCCTAATTTTTTGTCATTCTTCATGCTTAAAATAATATTTTAGACACAAATTTATAACTTTTGCACTCTTTAAATTGTAAGTTAATTTGTCCCAATTTTTTGTGATTCTTCTTTTGGACAAAAAAGTATAGCTTTTGCATTCTTTAAATTTTAAGTTGATCAAAGTTCTAATATTTTGTCATTCTTCATGTTTAAAATATTTTTTTGGATAAAAAATAATTGCTTTTGCATTCTTTACTTGACTTATACTAATTTTTGCATTATGATTAAACCAAATGCAGAGCAATTATATAAAATCATAATGAAAATAAAAAGGCCATGTCAATAGAGCTCTCTACAAAGCTACACAACTTCATTTCAATGTTGATAGTGATTATGTTGAACCTGACGAGCATGTACTTGATATTCATGGTAGTGGTGGTGTTGAACTCGAGGTGAGTACTACAACTATGAAACCACATGCAAGTATGTACTATTCAATTAATTAATGGTTGTTTTATTATGTAAATAAGGGTAATCATTACCTATGTGATAGAAGCTAGTTAGAATAGTAGTGAAGTGTAATTAGCAAGTATATATAGAATATGGAAATAAAGGAGAATGTATAAATAACATATGGAAGCTTAGACCTTAATTTTAATAGAGTGCATACATAGATTTTGACAATACATTGGTGCATTGTGTTCAAGGATGTCATGGTCCTCAATTGGGGGGACTTCATTTCTAATCTATGTCTCTTTCTAGAGTACTCGTACATTTTAGCACTATTGTAGTTTTGCCCTCTATTTGTTTGTACCTCGCAATGGGTTAGTTTTTTTTTCAAAGTAAAAATTTTATTCTTTGTTATTCAACATAATAATAAAAAGAACATACAAAGATTGATTTATCATTTTCTAGTTTTTTATAAATATTTATTGAATGTTTATATGTGTTATTGAATATTTTATATCTCAATATAATATGTGTTTTTTTTATTTTTTGTAGAAATGTATTGATAAACTCTAAGAAGGGGATAAGTTATGGTGTTGGATCCATTTTATGGTATCGTTGTGGGCATTGGGTGGATTCACTCACTATCTATTGTACATGGAGTCAAATTGAAAGAAACCGGAGATGCAAATGTAAATATTTTAATGGTCATAAGTAACATACCCCTTACTTATGAAGACAAAAAAATGGAGTTATTTGTCTAAAAGAGAGAGAAAGAACCTTCACACGGTGACCACTAAAATATTTACAAAAAATGATAGAGTTGATGTTTATCATGTACTAACTATTAGACAACTTGGCCAACTTCTTTATGCGGTAGTTTGAATGTGTTGTTTATGGATCTTTATCTTTAGTAATATGTTTGTTTCTATATTTTTATTTATTTTTATGTTTTAATTCAATTTTAATAATATGCTTTTTCTAGATTATACAATTTATGGTATTTAATAAATTATTCATATCATATAAATGAAAATTTACTACCAAACTAGTAGTAAATATAATGATCATATAATTAATAAAAAATGTATCAATATACTACTAGTTGATAGAAATCAGTGAATAAAAACAATTAAATAAACTACCAAATGAGGACAATTAAAAATTAAAATGACTAGATTTACTACCAATTAATGAAAATTAGTCAATAGAAATGACTAAATATACTACCAATTGAAAAAAAAAATGAGTGAATAAATATGACTAAATATATGACTAGTTGACGGAAAAATAATGATTAGAATGACTAAATATGCTACCAATAGATGGAAATCAAATAATACAAATGACTAAATATACTACCAATGGACAAAAATCAATGAATGAAAATAACTAAATAATTATTACAATGACTAAATAAATGACTAACATGAATAAATAAATGACCAGTTAACAACAATCAATGACTAATTAATGACTAAATATACTACAAAATTGATCAATGAAAATAACCAGTAAATTACTTATTATGGTTTAGTCATAAATTTGGTCATAGTATACGAGATTGGAAATAAACTAATAATGGTCATGTGACCAATATTATTCATTTATAGACAATTTTTCATAGTTTTTTAAGTCTTTACTGTTGTTTTTCTACTAGTGGATGGACAATATTATCTTTTTCCTCCTTAATATTTTCTTTTCATAGAGCTCTACCATCTTCCTAGATCATCATGACAAAATATTAGTGCTCCTTTAAGATCCAATATTTCATTAATGTCCCATCCTTTAGGGCTTCCAAATCTTTCTCTAGTGCAAACATTATGTTCAAATGCATGATCTACCTCAGTTGTTAGACTTTTACTTCATGAACCTTTCTCTGATACTAATTGTTGAACCATTTTGGATGTTGAGAGGAGGAAGGGAGGTTAATAGGAATATATTAAAACTTAACCAATTATTTCTCATTCATTCCATTCAACATATTTATGGAGATAAATAAAAAGAACAGAATGTGCAACACACAAGAACACCAAGATTTTTACATGGAAAAATAAATAAAGGAAAAATCACAATGAGATCTGACTCACTATATGAATAACTAGTTACAATAATGTTTTAGGGTCAATTCCAAGAAAGCTCGCTGGTCCTGATTTAAATTGTAGGTTAAGGCACACAACCTTAAAAAACATACAAGAGACTTGTGGACTAGGGAGTAATTCTTTAACTTTTAGAAAGATACAATATGATATAATAAAAAATAAATATATTTGATGAACTAAAATACATAATGCATCCTCTGAAATGTTGATTATAGTCATTTGCTTCATACATAAATTAAACTAACTTCATCATTATGTTTCAAAAAATTGACTAATTATATGTACTTGTGAGCCTTCATACTTACACCATACACCCCAGCCACATGCACACACACACTTCCAACTCATTCAATCCACAAAATAATTTGAACATATATATCCTCCACAAAAAACACTTACATCAATTAAATAGGCCTAATTAGATGAAACATGTAGTATGCAATCTATCACTTAAAATTATTATGTCCAATGCCTTTTAGAAATAAAATATATGTGTTATGCATCAAACCAAGTCAAAACACCATCCAAGTACCCCAAAAATTAACTTTTATCACTACATGCAATCACACAGTCCCAAACTGCTTAGGTGAGCTCCAAAAAAAGAATTGGTAAAGCAAGCCAATATAAAAAACCCTAATCAACATGTGGACCACCAAAATATCTATTATGCACAACATATTGATGGGCATATTAATTCCATATTTTAGATACCCTAAGATAGCTTTTTCTAGGACCTTTTTCCTTCTTTTATCATTCTTTCTCAAACACTTTATACTCATATTTTCTATTATGTGGCATGTTTCCACTAGACCTATGTTATGGTTATAACACACTTAATATGTTATGCTTGGATGAATATCCTATGTTACTTACTTTGGAATTATGATTATGTCTTTATGAGAGAATTAGTTGTTTGAGCATAAATAATGCATGTGTATTTTGGTGTTGATTACCATAAATGTCTTTATCCTAACATCTAAAGTGTAGCGCATCAATATAGCAACCATCATCTTGACCAGGTAAAACACGCTCATGCGTTGGATGCCTGACCTGGTCTTGCAGCAGGTTCACACAGAGAAACATTAAGCACAACACCAGCAAGTGGATCCTGGGTGATCAAGGTGGCAGCACTTGAGCAAAGACCAAGGCAAGGTAATGAATTCTCTGAAGAAATTGAGGAGAGAGTGTGAAGTTATATTTTTTGTCAAAAATAGCTCTTTCCTCTTTCCTGGACCTATTCTATTTTCAGCTTTATAGTTTCCCTTTCTGTAGGTATTATTGTAATAAAAGCTCTGCCTATTTCTATGGCGTGATCAGTTAGCAGTTAGATGTTTTTCTTCTTTAAATAAATCCCCGCTCCTATGTGAGAAGGAGGGCATTATCAGTTATAGTCTCCATTCTTTTGTTTTATAGTTGTTACATGAATCTTGTAATCCACTTTTTCAATCAATGCAAATGAAGTGTT
Source organism: Thuja plicata (assembly GCA_018584345.1). Taxonomy (NCBI): domain Eukaryota; kingdom Viridiplantae; phylum Streptophyta; class Pinopsida; order Cupressales; family Cupressaceae; genus Thuja; species Thuja plicata. The sequence continues at coordinate 976,051 of MU227320.1, read as the reverse complement.
GATTTTTAGTTTAGTGTAATTGAGATTGGATACTCACTCAAGGGGGGCCACTTGGTGAGGAATCAATTTCATTTAGTTAGAATCATTTTCATTTAGTTTCAGTTTCCTACATCTTGGTATCATAATTCTGTCATTAACACGGTTCCTGCAGCCAAAGTCGCAGGATAGTCCGGTACTTTCTGTAGCCAAAGTGGCAAAACTGGTGAAGAATTATAGTTGTGTTTTCAAGTCTTTTTATTCCTTCAGCATCTTCCCTTCCACATTTCCTTTCCAGTATTCATTTCTTGCAGCTATAGATTAATTTCCTTTCAAAGCAATTTATTTCCTACAGCCATAGCGTGGTCTGAGTAGAATCCTCAGTCCATATATCTTGCTGACCTGTTTCAAGTAATATGTCCCTGAGTTGATAAATTAAATAATTTTTTATAAAGGAGGATAGCTTCTCGATAGGATTTCCAATCCCTGAGTCATGGTAATTGCCTAGTTTTTGATCCATTAATAGAACTGGTCATTTTTTGCCCCATTTTTGGGGACGGTGTCAAAGCCAAGTTTTCAACTCATCCATTTGTAGAATTCAATTCAAGCATTTACATCCTTTTTAAATATAGTTTTCTATCAAAAGTATTTCCCTCCACCACCACAATTTTTCATTTAGTTGTATGCATATAAGAACAAGAGACGCTCTAGGAAGGTACTTGTCGAACTACCCCAACAACCAATTAGGAGATATCTTTGTACCAGAAGAAGACAAAGAGGGGGGTTAGTTCATGGATGAAATTGTAAACCTCCTGTATCATCATTATCATCATCATCTTCAAAAGGTGATCCACTAAACTTTCACTTTCTTGAAGAGAAACTTGAGTTTAATCCTTTTGCAGAAGCCTTGGCCAATCTCAGAATCTAATACCCGAACAATCAAGAAGAAAATAAAATACCTCGTCATCTACCAACCACAAGGTATCCCTCAAGGTCTTCCCAGGATGGAAAACCCTCCTACCTTTCCATTTACCATTACTAACTAGCATTATAATCACAACCTTAAGAATATTCCCTCTTTAGCACTTTGAAAATTCTATGGCCTGGTGACCAAGGACCCATATACCTTTCTCTTTGAGTTTGATATTCTTTGTCATAGCTATGAATACACCATGGATTCCCATAGGCTCAAATTGTTTCCTGCAACTCTAAAGGAGTCTACATTGATATGGTTTATGGGCTTAGGTCAGGATGTTGTCCGTGATTGGGACAAAATGAAGATAGAATCCTTGACAAAGTATAAAGAGTGTTGCAGGGGAAATGATATGCGAGGGGATGACATCTTCAAGATGACATAGAAGGAAGATGAGAGTCTAGAGGATTATGTGTCAAGATTCTTGTTTAGCTTGCAAAATAATACTTAGCACCAGCTTAATGAGGAGTCACAAAAATTTCTCTTTTTAAGGGGTATAAATGAAGGGTGCATTGAAGCCATGGATCTTATGGATAGAGGAGATATCACCCAATCTACATGGGAGGATATCAAGAAAATTTACCTCAATTACTCAAGAGCGAGGGCCAAGAAGGGTAGAGGATATAGGTTTACAACGGGAAAAACTAGTGGCACTAGGCCTCTCAAACAGAAATCACACATTTGTTGTCTGACTTCAAGAAGTACATTATCAATAACATGGTCACCCAACTGGACACAATATAGGAAAAAAAGAAGCATGAGGAGGCCGAAGCTATTCTGGGCAGAATTTTTTCCATGTTGTAGATAGAAGAAGAGAGATTGATGTTGCAAGTTGGTTTCCAATATGGAGACTACACAGTTATCTACTAATTATAATCCAATTGAAGGAGATGATGACCAAGTGTTATTTTTTGCACAACAAAGATCATGGGATCAAAGACAAGGTATGCCTCAGGACCCTCTTACTTTTAATGGTCCATTTTATAGTAGTCAATGGCAACCACCTGTGAATAATCAATACTCTCCCTGGAATAATTTGTAACCTCAATGGAAAACTTACCCAAGTCCTCAATGGAAAAAACCCCAAGGGAATTATAAATAACCCCAAGGGAATGGAAACAAACCCAAGGAAATTGGCAGCCTCCACAAGGCAATTGGCAATGAAATCCGCAGTGGCAGGGAGGTTAGCAATGGCCAAACCAATAACAGGGACTCCTGTAGCCACCACCACAACCTCAACATCAAGCACTTATGCCACCTCCTGCAGCCACTACAAAACCCCCTAAGCCTACTCAAATCCCTACCTAGCCTCATCCAAATCCTAATAAGAGGCCTCCAACACCTCAGCAAAATGTCTATTCAGCTGACCCAAACCAATACCCTACCTATGCAATCAATGAAATTCATTTGCAGTCAGGCACTACTCTACCAACACCTCCTATTATAACTAAATTAATTGTAGAAGATTCCTTTCCTCAAACTACTCTAGATGCCACTCCAATAAGCCCAATAGTATTACTAGAGAAAGTTCAGCCAACTCCACCTCCCTTTCCACAAAGGTTGCAGAATAAAAATTCTAAACATACTGATGATGCATCCTTTGACATCCTAGACCAACTCAAGAACATTAATGTTCACATTCCACTTTTTAAAGAAATAAAGGATGTTATGATGTATGGAAAGGCTATCAAAGAGGCTTGATTTAAAAATCTAGGTCATAAGCAGAAGGATCCCCAGACAGTCCATGTCCTAGGGAAACTTCCTGATATCATGCTCGGAAAAATAGTGGTCCTAAAGTATTATGACCCAAATAGCCCTGTTGTCAAGGTTATCATAAATGAGACATCCACTAAAAATTATTTGATAAATTTAGGAGTTGTGATAAATGTAATGACTAAGGACATCATGCAACAACTTAGAATCAGTAACCTCTGGGACACACCTACTGTCTTGCATCTTGCATACAGTTCTACAGTAAAACCCAACAGGGTAGTGGAGGATATAGTTGTTGACCTTAAAACCTGGTCTTATCCTATAGACTTTATTATACTCTCGCCTAAGGCCACCTTAGGAGGCTATCCAATTATTCTTGGTCGGCCTTGGCTAGCCACTACCGATGGCTTTATAGGATGTCGGTCAAGCGATATGACCATTTCTAATGGTCAGTATATTAAGACATTATCCTTGCACCCGCCTGCACAACCACAAATGGATTTAGCTTCACCAATTTGACCTGACATTAGGGAGGAGACTGAGGTAGTCAATTCCATATCCCAACTCATGATGTAGTTAGATTCAAATCCCATGAACTATCTCCATCCCCATAACTGCTCCTTGTAAGCATTGTACCCTGATTGTAAATTACCTCCATCTCCTGCATCTAAGGAGCTCTACCAACAATTTCTACCACATGAGGTCCAAGAACCTGTGTTAATGGATGCTTCTATTGTAGAACTCACCAAATAGTTGGAAGTATCCTTGACCGTTGCTTGTATATTAATAGAGAACTTACCAACTAGCAATATACATCTTTGGCTAAACTGTTGAAAGACCATACCACAACTTTTGCATGGGACTATTCAGATGTGAAGGAATTGGACCCTAAACTGTGTACTCATAGAATTTTCCTGAAAGAGGAAAAACCACCTATCAAGAAATTCTAGAGGTGTATAAACCCTATGTTAAGAGAGATAGTAAAAATAGAGTTGCAAAAAATTCTTAATGCCAATTTCATTTACTCCATTTCTGACAGTCAATGGGTCTCACCTTTGGTCATTATTCTAAAAAAAGGAGGAAAATGGTGAGTATGTGTCAACTATGGAGAACTCAACAATGCCACCAAGAAGGACCATTTTCCACTACCATTGGTCCTTGATTCCTTAGTAGGTAAATATTATTTTTCTTTCCTCGATGGATATAGTGGATACAACCAAATCACGTTCATTCTTTAAGATCAGGAGAAACCACATTCACTTTCCCTAGGAGAACATTTTCTTACTCCGTGCTACCTTTTGGCCTTTGTAATGCTCCAACTACATTCCAGTGAGAATTTCTCAGTATTTTTGCTGATATCTCACATGATTATATGGAAATATACATGGATGACTTCTCCACTTATGGGGACACCTATGAAGAGGCATTGGTCAATTTGGGAAAGGTTCTTACCAGGTGTGAGGAGCATAATTTTTCCCTCAATAGAGATAAATGCTTCATGATGATGTATGAAATTGTTGTGTTAGGTCATTACATCTCTACTAACGGCATTCAGGCAGGTCCTACTAAAATTAAAGTCATAATGAACCTACCTATGCCAGCAAAATAGAAGGATGTTCATAGCTTTCTGGGACATGCTAGTTACTACTGATAGTTTACTAAGGACTTTAGAAATATGGTAGGTCCCATGTATTCCCTGCTGACTAAGGGTTTGGGTTTTTTATGGACATCATCTTATGAAGAAGCCTTCTTGCAGCTGAAGATTGTTCTTACTCAGGCACCCATTCTTCGAGGGCCTTATTGGGCATTGTCATTTCATATACATACTGATGCATATGACCATGCTGTAGGTGTTTTCCTAGGAAAAAAAGAAGGTCTTGTAGAGCATGTCATCTACTTCATAAGAAAAAATTTGTAGGGCGTAGAGTTGAACTACACAGTCACAAAAAAGGAACTTATGGTTGTTATATATGCGTTGAACAAGTTTTGCCACTACCGTCACTGGTTACCAAATATTTGTGCATACTGATCATGTAGCCATAAAGTATTTGTAAAAAAAGCCTAATATCATAGGGAGGCTCTCTAGATGGCTCCTATTGCTACAAGAGTTTGACATCACGATAGTGGATAAACCAGGCAAAACCAATGTAGTTGTTGATTTCTTGTCCAGATTGCAGAATGTTTATGACCCACATGTCATCGATGATTGATTTCTAGATGACCACCTATTTTCTATTTCAGTCCATACCCCTTGGTATGCTGACATTGCCAATTATCTGGTCTCTTGAAAGGTACCACCACATTTCTTACCTAAGGAAAAGAGGTTGTTAATTGATAAAACCTTCAACTTTTCTTGGCTAGTCAATTGTCTCTTCTATATTGGACCTGATTAGATTTAGAGAAGGTGTATTGGAGAGGATGAGACTTATAATATTTTGCATGCCTACCTTGATGAACTTGTGGTGGTCATTTTGCAGCAAAATGGACAGCCATGAAGATACTCACTACTATCTATTACTGACCAACTATACATAAGGATATAGCCAATTACACCCGCAAGTGTGATCCATGTCAGCAAATGGTTCGGCCAACCAAGTCAGATGAAATGCCTTTTTTCCCTTAGGTGATAGTCACTCCATTTGATAAATGGGGGTTAGATTTTGTGGGACCAATTAACCCCCCATCAAATGAAAACTCTTACATTTTGGTATGCACTGACTATGTAACTAAATAGGTGGAAGTGTGGGCTATGAATCCTTCTAGGGATAACAAGGTTTCTTAGTTTTTATATGAGGAAATATTTACTAGGTATGGTGTTCCAAAAGAACTAGTCATGAATCAGGGAGCTCACTTCACTTCTACTTTGATCATTGCACTTATGAATGAGTACAACATTTGCCACCAGAAGTATAGTTCATATCATCCCAAGGAAAATAGTAAAGCAAATATCACCAATAGAGAGATTGAAGTTATCCTGACTAAGACAGTTCATCTACACAAGATGGACTAGAGTGGAAAATTGCAGGAAGCTGTGTGGGCATACCACACAACATGGAAAACACCAACAGGTTTTACACCCTTTGAGTTGATGTATGGAAAGACTAACGTAATTCCTATTGAATTTAAACATAAAACCCTATGAACAGCATTACAGCTCAACTTGGATCTTCCTACATCTCAAAGAGAAAGACTCCTACAGCTTAATCATCTGGATAAAATGAGAAAAATAGGCCTATAAAACACAGAGTTAGTTCAAATGCAACGAAATAAATGGCAAGACTCACATATTCAAAATAAATAGTTTGTTACTGGTGATTGAGCACTTTTATATGATTCACGGTTTCAAGATAATTAAGGTAAGCTCACAACGCATTGGCTTGGTCCCTATGAGGTTGAATTTTTTTTTTCTAATGGTACAGTCCAATTGTCTATAATCAACCCTGTGCATATCAAGTTATTGGTTAATAGTCATAGACTTTGTTTGTACCATAAGCCAACCACTAAGGTTGAGTTCCTACGGCAATTTGAGATTCCTCCTATTGTGGCTGAACCTCCTATAGCCAATGGACCTCCTCTAGATGAAGACTCTCCTATAGCCAATGGACCTCCTCTAACTGAAGACTTTCCTACAGCCAATCAGAGTGGTTTTTCACTCCGATCATCTCTTTGACTCTATTCACAAGAATTCATAATAAAGTTTTTATTTCCCACAAAAATATCTTTTTCCGCAATAAAGCCACCATCACATCATATCTCATCACCTTTTTCTGCCACCTTCACTCACGCATCTCATAATCATTACGCCACTCATTAATTTTTGCTTGGCCCACATCATCTGATCTTTCTAGATGATACGCATTCATTTATTGTTTGAAATGCTTTTAACTTCATTTGGAATTATTATCAATTACATTGTAATTAATTTAGTAATTCATCCAAGTACTATTGTACTTCATAACCAAGCATGTGTGGACACCTGTCACCTTTTTCATAGGGAGCAGTCCAATAAGTTGTGTTTTGAAATAATGACCCTCGCTTAAGTTATGTTGCATAGTCATTTCAATTAATTGATGTGACAACCCAAAGCATACGAAATTCCCTGATAAGCCTTGTTTAAAAAAAAAAAACTCATGTTTCCAGCTCTAGTTTTTCAAATTTCCTCTTCCATTTGTCCATATTTCCCAGTAAACAGACTAGAGAGCTCACCAATTTTTTTATCTAGCCTGAATTTTAGCAGAATACATGGTGAAGAACATTAGGGATATACAGGGAAGAGTTGTGGAAGGCAGTTGGAAGTTGCAGTGATTTGGAATTTCTTTGGGCTACATAATTTCTTAGCAAAATAATGGGTGGGAAACCCATACAACATGAACCAAGGGATCACTCATCCCTATTGAAGGACCAGCCTAGCATCCAAGTCTCTAACTAGGTAGGTTTGCTCACATATTTTGTCAGGCTATGTGGTTACGATGAGGTCGTAAGACTGGAATTCCTGTGAACCTATAGCAATGGGGTTTCCTACATGAAAGGGTTAAGAGTGGAGGCTTCTGAGGCATGAATTGTGGAATTTTCTAGACTTCCTACCATAGGAGAATCCTTCATGTATGAGCATGATGTACAGACAGCCAGAGATGAATTTTCTTCACCCACAGATGCTGAATTGGAATACAGTAAACATGGGACTAAAATAACATTTATTATACATGATTACTCTCCATTAGAAATTCATGTTATAAGGTAAATTACCTTTGAGGGATGTTTTTATTACTTGCATGTCATACATTTTAAGCTTTTGAGTCATTTGCAGCATGGTCACTTGGTAAATGTGCCCAATTTTATTTACTCTTTTTTAAATTTGAGTTCTAAGGAAGTTAGAAAGGGGAAGAAAAATGCAGCCACCCACCATGGATTGATAAGACTCTTGATGGAAAGATCTTTGTGGGATATCTCTCCTATGACTTGGGACAAGTTTATCGTTGCACCCCATGTAAAATTACATGGTGAAGGGACACAACCTATAATTTAAGAAGAACAGGGAAATATCCCTAATGAAGCCATTCTTGACGATTATGAAACTACTATTCCAAAAGAGTCACATGAAATCCCTTCTCCTTTGGGAGATGATTCAGAGAAAATGGCATCCATTAATCCAAACCCTAGCCAAGGGGGGGGTGAAATCGAGGGTTCTACAAATTTGCAGACTTCAATGGTAAAACAGAGTGCCTGGAGGAAATAAAAGGGTAAATAAAAAATGGTCAATGATGTAATGGAAGAAACTCTTGTTTTTCCTAAAAACCTTGTTTCTCTTGTAGCCATTCCTATCAGAAAGAAAAGGATATCACAAAAGTTCCCTGCAGCGCCTATTGATACTCCTCCACGGTGAAGTGTTCATTTGAACACACAACAAGCAGACACAAAGGACTCACCTGTGATGACTAGTTTGTCTCCTAATAATACTATTGAAGAGTCTTTGAAGGAACAACCAAAATTTGGTATCCCATGTGCATAGTGTCCTAATATGATGGAAGAGGATCCTGCAGCCATGAAACTAGACATGGAAATAGGGAACACATAAACAATGTACATAGAGATAGAGCACAAAGAATAAGACAATATACCTTATTCTCATCAAGAAGATGTTCAAGGGAATGATGCCCTAGTGCCAACCTTTGATGAGTTAATAGTTGATGAAATGGAAGCATTCAAAGAAGCAATAGAGAAGGTCACACCTAGAAAGAAATCATAGGTAACACTCCATTCCCTCTCCATTGACTATTTTACACAAATGCAATATGAAAATTCAATGTGGGAATTGGAAAGAGATAAATTGAAAAGAGAAATAGGAAGAAAATAGCAGGAAATAAAAATTTTGCAAGGAAAGTTAGATTCAGCCACATAATTAATTCCTCAACTGATAGAATGCAGACCACCTCCTAGGTTCTATGCAGTGCGTCTAAAAGAACAGTTTCTAATGTTTAAACTAATGAGAGTTCTTAGAGATTTACACACAAGCATAAGCTCACCATAAGAATTTGTGGTTTTATATGAAGGATCACTAGATCGCATTCAAAATTTATTATGTGAACTTTATTTGCACAACTATGTTGTTCCCTTCAATACCAAATGGAACCCTCTGCTATTTGTTGGTGACATTCACCTATATTCTCTTCTTTCTTGGTCAAGAAATGAAATAAACTATGGGGAACAATTAAGTAAATATAGGTGAGTTGAGAAATATGTCACCCTTCTCTTACAACCATAAAGTGGCACTCCCCAAAGATTATATTGTGACTGGATGGAAATAGTTTATGGACTACAGGACTCTACACATAGGAAAAGGATTCTAGGCAACCGAGAGGAGGTTTTTTCTAAACTTGTGAAACTCTCATTGGCAGAGGTAAACAAGGTAGCAGAAGGATTAAGACAAAGGTGAGACAGGTTAACACTAGCACTAAAGAAGGTAGAGCCTCACAGTCTCATCAATCTTCAAGCTGCGATACAATGAGTTCAGTGGTATATATGCCTGGGATGGAAACCATGACCTGAGAGGTGGCTCCCTCTTTCCTTTCAACCTCCTTTTCTCCTATGGCCACTATACAGTTGTGTAGACAATGCGGTGGATGAACAGTTGAAGCTGAGTCGACAGATCAAGGTAGAGTGCATAAATGGACACTATTGGTGTGTGGGCACCTTTATGAGTGGAGAGACTCAGTAAGGAGATCTTTGGTTTCTTGAAAATATCTGGAATGTCTCAGTGCTGGAGGGTTGGCACTAGTCGTTGTAGGGGAAAAATGATGGGGCATATTAATGCATAGATACCCTAGGATAGCTTTTGCTAGGACCTTTTTCCTTTTTTTATCATACTTTCTCAAATAATTTATACTCAGATTTTATATTATGTGGCATGCTGCCACTAGACCTATTTTATGGTTAAAACAAACTTAATATGCTATGATTAGATAAATATGCTATGTTACTTACTTTGGAATTATGATTATGTCTTTATGAGAGAATTAGTTGTTTGAACATAAATAATACATGTGTATTTTGGTGCTGATTACCATAAAAGTCTTTGTCCTAACATCTGAAGTGCAGCACATCCTAATAGAAATTGTCATCTTGACCAGGTAAAATGCATCCATGCGTTGGACGCCCGACCCGGTCTTGCAGTAGGTTCACATGGAGAAACATTAAGCACAACACCAGCAAGTGGATCATGGGCGATCCAAGTGGCAGCAGTCGAGAAAAGACTGAGGCAATGTAATGAATTCTCTAAAGAAGTCTAGGAGAGAGTGGCAAGTTAGATTTGTTGTCAAAATCATCTCTTTTATCTTTCTTGGACCTACTCTATTTCCAACTTTATAGTTTCCCTTTCTATTGGTAGTATTGTAATAAAATCTTTGCCTTTTTCTATGGTATGATCAGTTAGAAGTTAGGTTTTTTTCTTCTTTAAATAAAGCCCCACTCCTACATGATAAGGAGGGCATTGTCAGTTATAGTTTCCATTCTATTTTTTTATAGTTTTTACATGAATCTTTTAATTCACTTTTTCAATCAATGCAGATGAAGTGTTGATTTTTAGTTCAGTGTAATTGAGTTTGGATACTCACTCAAGGGGGCCCAGTTGGTGAGGAATCTGTGTTAGTTAGTTAGAATCCTTTGCATGTAGTTTCATTTTATTGCATCTTGGTATCATAATTCTGGTGTTAACATAGTTCCTGCAGCCAAAGTCGCAAGATAGTCTGGTACTTTCTACAACCAAAGTGGTAGAACTGCTGAAGCATTATAGTTGTGTTTTCAAGTCTTTGTATTCCTTCAGCATCTTCACTTCCACATTTCCTTTCCAATATTCATTTCTTGTAGCTATAGATTAATTTCCTTTCAAAGCAATTTGTTTCTTACAGTCATAGTGTGGTCTGAGTAGAATCCTTGGTGCATATATCTTATTGACCTATTTCAAGTAATACGTCCCTGGGTTGATAAATTAAATGAGTTTTTATAAAGGAGGATAGCTGATTGGTAGGATGTCCAATCCTTGATTCATGGTAGTTACTTAGTTTTTGATCCCTTAATAGAATCAATCACATATCATATTTGTATACCAACAAACAAAATCTGAAAGTTGCAACACAAAATTATCAATGGAAGAGGAAAGCAAGGCATTCCAACAACAAACATTATGTAGCTATACAAACTAATACTCAAAACTTCACCATTGTTCCTGTAAAAGGTTATAGTAATTGAAACTTGAAATATATCTTTCATGTATATCTTGAAACCACATAGAAAAATTTCAATATAATATGTTACAATATGGAGCAATACAATCCAAAATACAGTAACTCTATTAGACATACTGTCACTGGAACAACCATACTTGGCCAAAATCTAAGACAAGTACTTGGACATCACCTTAATGTTTTGGAATATACTTCAAACATATTGATACTACATATCCAACCAATTTTTATATCAATGATAGAATTATATGACTTATGCATATTGTAAACACAAGAATCTACAAAAAAAATCCTTAAGATAGATAAAATTAGACTATCTGATTTACTCCAAACACTAAAAAATCAAATACTTTAATTTTTAAATTCTAATTATAGACTCAATAACAAAAATATACTATTTTAACACATTTACAAGATGTAAGAATAAAATATTAACACAATTTTTCTATGAAGAACTCCAAACCACAACCGAAGAACACCCTAACATTGGAGAAGAAGAAACTAACAACATTACAAATTTCCTTCAATGCAATATTTAGAGTGATAATTTCATATGTGACTAAAATATTTTCATCATTTTATCACTAAATTCTCTTGATTTTTAGTCCACAAGCCTTCTCCTTCAACAAGGTTTCATTTATTAAGGAAGTCTTTTGTAAATTTTCAAGTATAGAGAATAATAGATAATCAACATGCCTAAAAATGCCAAAGACAAATGTATTAATTTCCATTAACAAAGTGGGGTTCCTAAAATGACTTTTGAGTTACCCATTATTGAGTTTCCCCAAAGACCTTTCCATTTGTAATGGTCACTTCTTTCTGGTACTTCTTGCTACATAACCCAAAGAACACAAATTCTAATGCCCAAATTGAGACACATGAAAATTTAATCTAATTTTTAATTTTCTTGTTGATATCGGTGATGTTTGGACAATAATAAATATGAAATGAAATTACTATTTCCATGATTGCTTGATTGGCCCACTATAGAATAATATGAGCTAATACTGACCAAAATCTAATTTTAAACAAAAATGGACATGCAAATTCCTCCCTCCCGAAATTGGTTTTCTTCAAGAAAATAAAAACATGTTTATCATGACAAACATGTATGCCAAACCTTGATCGTGCTCATGTGTAATGTAGCATATTTTTCCAATGGACATCATACAAACTTGAAAACTCAAATTCCTATATGAAAATCTCATGACACCAACAAGAATATACACGCAAACCTTTTATTCACTCACTTCAATTCCAAATCTAAACTAGAACTTCCAAAATAAACTCTATAAACTTGTCAAATGCAATATATTTTTGTGTTCCTTCCTAGCAGTGGGAAAAATCACATAGCAACAAATTAAAGTTGTGCAACATTGATGTAGTAACAAACAAGGTATAACCAACCTACCAATGTTACCAACTGTCTCCATCCACTTTACATTAGTTTCCTTCCTTTCACAACTTTCTTTTCTAACTATGTATATGCACTATATTGGGACAAGTCTTACCTAGAATTTAACAATGTCTTCCAATGATACATATCCTATCTTTTCTACTTGTAGGAATGTTATAAGATTACATGTATTCTCAAATACATATTATAGACACCTAAAATTGTCCTTTCTTAATTAAGTAAATATATTTTATTTAATTATTTCATCATACTTATTCTATTAATTAACTAAATATTTATTATTTATTTAATTAACACATTAGCCTCTTCCTCTATTATTAAATAAATGTTTTATTTGTTTATTAGCCTTTTCTCTCCCATAATTAAATCAATATTAATTTATTTGATTGTCTAATTTCCACCTCTTTTCTACTATCAATTAAAAGAATATCTTTATTTATTTAATTAATTCATTACCCTTTTCTTTCTAATTTTAATCCTTCATTTCATTCGCCTAGATCGCAATCTAAATTTGTAGGCATGTGACAAATGTCACTCATCTCTTAATGCACCTTTTTCTCTCACATCTCCCAACATGTCTAGGTTCATTGAATTCAAAGATTTTTTTTATCAAAAGTCAACATCTCAACCTAATCCATGTACCTACCGCTCAATTTCAGATCTTCGTTTAAATTAACCTTTTAATCTTATTAATTCATACCTACCCTTTGATTTTGGTCATTCATCTTTTAACTATTTTATCTCCACCATTTAGTTTTTTTAGGACTTCTATGAAAGAACATCTTTCTTCCTTATTTGAGCCTAATGCAATTTTAGATACTAATGTGAAATCAAATCAACTATTGTGACTTTTGAAATCATGGATAACTCTTGCAATATTTCTATCATTTTCATTATCTTGCATCAAGATCAATCAACCACCCTCTACTCCTTTTATGCCATATGATGAACTATAATTGATTGAATGTTTGAAGATGTTAAGTTGATGATCACCGAGCTGCCGAAAGTTAAATGCAAGACATTAAATCAGTTAATGTATTGTATTTTCATTGATGTCAAATTGATATAATATGATTGGTTATATAAATAGTGTCAAAGACTTCAGAGAACCAGAAAGATAAAGGTTATGCTTTCAGTAATGCATAAAAGTTCAGTATGCGCTAAGTGATAAAAAACACTGACAGGCAGTGCCCCCTGATGGATAGAGAAACTCGAGAGAAAAGTCACAATGATACCCAAGAATGAAACCCAAGAAATCATTACCGACGAGAAAAATCATAGGGTTACCCGATGGATAAACAACCCCAATTGACAGACAACCCCGATGGAGATTCCCAAGGAGAAATGAAGTGTTGACCGAGCTAACCAAGAGTTAAACACCGAAAAGAACTGAAGTTCTGAAATGACAAAAGACTTAGCTGGCAAGAGATAAATATGGAGTTAACTAGTTGTTAATATTTTTTCATCAACAAGTTAAAAGCTAGACATAAGAGAGAGATTTAAATTTGTTTTATTCTAGTTGTCAAAGAGAAATCTATGAGATAAAACTGAAGTAAAGTTTTAAATCAAGATTGGCTAGAATTGTGGATCACGCCAAGAACAAGAAATTCAAGGACTTAGAAATGGTGAAATCATGTCTATAAAGAGACAATATAATTCATTGTGAATTAAGGGGTGAATAAAGAAGAGGATGTTGAAGAGAAACTAGTGAAAGACTTCACACAATCCTGATCAATCAAGATAAAGAATAGAGCTATATTTCTGCAGACACCGAGCAACAGAGAAGCATAGCATCACCGAGCAGAAAGAAGTAGAGCAAGGGTATTGAAAGGAGACATTGATCAGAAAGGTATTATGAGCTTACAATAGATCTAAAAATCTATAATTCTAAGTTGTATGTATGAACAGATCATATGCTATTTCAATTTAACCATTGGATCAAAAAGTCTCTTAACCGAGCAGGACTTAACAATCCTTTATAAATTGAGATACATCCTAAGGATTATCAAAATTTTTGGTCATGAAGATAGCATAGAGATGCTAGATATCAAGTGACAAACTACACAGGGTTTGTTCATAAAGATAGCATAGAGATTCCAGATATCAAGTGACAAACTACTCTATTTAAATCCTCTAACAAGGTCATACCTAAAAGTGTGTTTGTAACCTTTAATAGGGTTGGATCTTCACCGAGCTCACTTCAGAAGAGTGAAAATTTTGGGTTACCACTCCCAAGTATTTTTTCCCTTAATAGGATTTCCATGTTAAAAATCCTTGTGTCAATGTGTTTGAGTCATTACTTTAGTGTTTTTCATTACACAACTAATCTGGATTGATCGGTATACACTAAGTAATTTACTATATTTTGGTAAATCAAAGACTGCTAATTAGTAAACAGTAAGAATAAGGTTTAACAGTGAACTCTAAGAAATAGTTATTTGATAAGATTATTTCAAGGCATTCATCGTGTAGGACTAAAGATAACTAGAGGCTTATAGTTGTGGTAATAAGTTTTTGGGTTAATTTATTGGAATATTTTTTAGGCCACTAATTCACCCACTCCCCCCTCTCATTTATTCTAACAATTGGTATCATATCTTGTGTACTTAGAAGGAAGGTTTCAAGACCTAAGAAAAAGATCAAAATATGAGCAAATGGGATGTTCCTAAGTTGAACAAAGAAAACTTTGCATCATGGCAAAGAAGGATAAGAATCCACCTATCGGGTATTGGAAATGATGTTCTGATTAAGTAAAAATAAGTTTTACAAGGACCTAAAACCTTTAAACAGAGTTATACAATTATTCAGAGAAAGTACAGCAACAACTGTGCCTAGGCACCAAACAAAGGACAGTCAACAAAAAAAGCCAGCAGACAGACTAGCTAGCAACAGTCCCAAAAATAAACAGGGACAGCACAAAAAAGGGAAGGGCCCAGGAAGAGATAGCTACATGCCACCAACCATATCCTAGGCTTGAATCACCATAACCTCCATCTGATTGATAGTTTTTTTGAGGTCACCTTTGTCCTTCTCTTTTTCCTCCCTTGGGCTCGCCTTTTCGGTGTTATCCCTAGTGTGGGTTCCCAGACCTTCCAACTCCTTGACAGCATGGCTATCCTTATCACCAGTATCCTGCTCTAGCTTCTCCATTAAGCTCTTGGCCTTCCCTGTATAAGCTTTTAGACTCTTCAGAGATTGATCCCCAATCTTACGAACCATGTCCTCCAGCTTGTCCACCTTGGCTTTTAGGTTCTTTATCTGCCTTACACTGCCATCTTCAGCAGCTTTGTCCTCAAAATATTTGAACTTCTTTTCTAGATTGGTGACTCTAATCACCAAATCAACCTGTGCTTCTGAATTTCCAATAGCCTCTTTTATTTCCCCCAGACACTCAGCCACAAATTTTTCCCCAATACCAACACATTTTAAAATCTTCATTTCCCCCCTCATTTCCCAGCCATTGGAAATGATGTTACTCAATACTTGGATACTGAATATGCGTTACCTATAGGACCTCACACACTTGATCAATTAAGAGAAAAGCATGAGCATAATTCTATGATGATAGAACTTTCTTCCTCACTCTCTGATGCTAAATTTGAAGATGTCAAAACTTGCACCTCTGCAAAGAAAATATGGGACAAATTGAAGCTGGTACATGGAGGAGATGCTAATTTACTAAGAGATAAGGTAGAAATCCTAAGAGGTAAATTTGATGACCTAAGAATGAAAGAAGGAGAAAATATCACTCACTACAGCTACAAAATAAAAGAGGTATTCAATGTTATCCAAGGAGTTGGAGTTTACTTGAAGAAGAGATAGTGGTAAGTAAAATCCTAAGAACCTTACTGCATGTATATGCTATTAGAGTATCTTCTATACAAGAAATGAGAGAATTAGTAAAAAATAATGTCACTCTAGATAGTTTGGTTTGTAGACTAATGTCATTTGAGATGAATAACTTTGATAACAGTGTCTTACCATCTATTGACTTTGCATTCAAATATTCTTTGGAAATAAGTAAGTCAATTCATAAACACACTATGAGAAATGATAGTGAAAGTGATAGTCATGACCAAGATCTTGATGAGATTGAAGCCCTAATGGCTATAATTTTGCAGAGAGGCAAAGGTAGATACAAAGGTACATTACCACTTGTATGTTTTAATTGTAAAGAGCTTGGACACTTTGCTACTAGATGTTGTAACAGAAGAAAAGATGATAGATCATATGAAAAGAAGTTTGACATAAGTTACAATAGAGATTACCAAAGAAACTGACAATCTAATAGAATAGCTATGCGAGACTACAAGGACAAAGGGAAGAAAGCTTGTTACCTAGCTGAGAATAGAGATGGAGATACTGACACTGAATCTGATGAATACATTGAGATGTTATTTATGGCCATAAAGGTTGATTCACACAAAGAAAGGTATGTAGAGACTGCACTCATATCTAAGTTTAGTAAGAATGATGTCTAGATTATAGATAGTGGTTGCACTCACCACATGACCAGTGATAAACAAAAGTTTGAAACTTTTGAGTACTATAATGGTGGACCAGTAAGGATGGGTAATGACACACCTTGTCCAATTGAAGGTAAAGGAACCATAATGTTGAACAACCTGATCAAATTTGAAAATGCATACTGGGTAAAAGGACTTAATTATAATCTATTGAATGTTTCACAGCTGAATAACATAGGTCACCGAGTAGCATTTGAGAATAAGAAGGCAAAGATCTTCAATGAATTAGGATGGTTGATCAGAACTGGTGGACAGAAAAAGGTAACCTATTCTATCTTGATGATATAAACACTACTTGTTTAATGGTGAGAAACAAATACATATGGTTGTGGCTTAAAGATTATGTCATGTGAATTTTGACAACATGATTAAGATAAGAAATAAAAGGAAATTAAGAGGCTTACTGAGCATGTCAAAGCCCGAGCATATCATGTATAAGAATTGTCAAAAAGGTAAGATGACAAAGTCTAGTTTCAAGAGCAAAGCCCATAAATCTAATTCTATTCTAGAATTAGTCCATACTGATCTATGTGGACCTATGAGAACAAAGAGTTACTATGGTGATAGGTATTTCATTCTCTTTGTTGATGGTTATTCTAGAATGATGACATTTATGTTCTTAAAAGAAGAATCAGAAGTATTCAAGATGCTTAAATGGTACAAAGCTATGGTAGAAAAACAAAGTGGTAAGGAGCTAAAATTCTTAAGATCAGATAGAGAAGGAGAATTTTTTTATGATGAATTCACTAACTTTTGCAATGACCATGGAATTAAAATATGGGTTTCTGCACCAAGAACACCACAGAAAACTAGGATTATTGAAAGGAGAAATAGATCCATTGTTGATTGTGCAAGAACACTAATGATAGAGAAAAGCATCACTCAAACATTCTAGAGGGAATCTGTCAGTACTTCTATCTACACATTGAACATAGTACAATTGAAGAAAGACACCAAGAAGACACCCTATGAGCTATGGTATGGATACCCACCCAATGTAAGTTACTTCAAAATTTTTGGTAGTCAATGTTATATTTTGAAAGAAGATAGAAATAGAAAGCATGACTCCAAATGTGATGAAGGTATCTTTCTAGGGTATTCTACCAAGAGCAAGGCTTATAAATGTCTTAACAAGTCCTCTAACAAAATCATTGAAAGTGTAAATATCAGAATAGATGAATATGCAGAGAAAAATGATAAGGAAAGAAAAAAAGAACCAAAAGACTATAATAGGTTTGTCTACACTGAAGAACCTAACACTCTTCCTGAGAAACATCATATCACTCCCGGGAAATAGAACATTGCACTCGAGCATCAGGCTGCAAATACCAAAAATTAGGAAATTCCTCAAAATGATGTTCTGAGTGATGGAGTTCAGAATGAAGGTCAAGATGATGATCAGAATGATGAACAAAGAGCTCAACTGATACTTTCCAAGTATATCAGAAGATATCATCCACAAAATTAGATCATAGGAGACAAGAAGGCTGGAATGAGAACAAGAAGTAAGTCACTAAACACTAGATGTTTAATTTGTGATTTTGAGCCTAAATCTATTAATACTGCACTTGAAAATGAAGAATGGGTCAGTACTATGAATGTAGAAATAGAAAATATTGAGAAGAATAGAACATGGACATTAGTACCTAGACCAAATGACAAAAATGTCATTGGTACCAAATAGATATTCAAAAACAAGCTGAATAAGAATGGAGAAGTCATAAAAAATAAATCAAGATTAGTATGCAAGGGGTATGCACAAGAAGAAGGTATTGACTATGGAGAAACCTTTTCACCCTTTTTAAGACTAGAAGGAGTGATAATCTTACTTTCTTATGCTCCATTCAAAGGATTCAAGGCATACCAAATGGATGTCAAATCTGCATTCCTAAATGGAATACTAGAAGAAGAGGTATACATTGAACAACTAGAAGGGTTTGTTGATCCAGATAGGAGAAACATGGTATGTAGACTACACAAAGCCTTGTATGGATTGAAACAAGCACCTAGAGCCTGGTATGAAAGACTTCACTCCTATCTCATAAGTATTGGATTTGTAAGAACAAGTGAAAATGGCAATCTGTATTTAAAAGAAGATTCTGATGATAACACTTTGATTGCTGAAATATTTGTTGATGATATCATATTTGGGGGTAATGATATGTTATGTAAATCCTTTTCTAATGAAATGAGTAGAGAGTTTGAGATGTCAATGTTTGGGGAGATCAAATTATTTCTTGGTCTACAGATTATTCAACAAGATGCAGACATATATATCACACAATCCAAATACATCAAGGAAATGTTGAAGATATTCAAGATGGAAGATTCCAAACCAGTTGGAATACCTATGCAAATCGGATGAAAGCTAACAAAATAAGACAAGTCAAATGAAGTAAATCAGACCTTGTATAGATCAATGATTAGAGAAATAATGTGTGTTGTTCATAATAGACCAGATATAGCACATGCAGTTTGGATAGTTGCAAGATTCTCTGCTAATCCCAAAGAATCACACATGACTACTGTCAAGATAATTCTAAGAATCACACATGACTTCTGTCAAGAGAATCCTAAGATATCTAAAGAACACTGAGGAATATGGCTTATGGTATAAAAAAAGAAGGCAAATTTGAGCTTCAATTCTATATAGATATTGATTGGGCTGGAAACTTAGATGACAAAAAGAGAACAACTAGAGGAGCATTCTTCGTGGGTGACAGACATGTCATATGGATAAGTAAGAAGCAAGGATGCATCTCACAATCTACTGTAGAAGTAGAATATGTGGCTACTGCTGCAAATTTTTCTAACATTGTATGGATCAAACAGTTACTAGAAGGTATGAACATGAAAATCCTTGAACCAGTAATTATCTATTAGGATAATACCAATGCAATATGCTAGAATAGTCCCAAAGGATAACTAAGAGGGGGGTGAATCAATTATCAATAACTTTAGTTCTTTAACTTTAGAATACAACAAAGTAAGTTCTTAATCAGATAACACAGTACACAACACACAATTTGATTACGGGGAAACCAAATGGTAAAAACCCCGGTGGGAATGAGAACCCACAATGAACTATACTTGTTTATAGTAATCCCTGTTAGAAGATATCTCAACCCTATCAGGAGTTGTAATTTACAATGCAATAAGTATAGTGACCTAGTTAAGGGTTGGACCCTGTTAGGAGTCTTTTACAAATAACCTTGTTAGGGGTGGTGGACTCACTATCCAAAAGCTCACTTCTTGATGGTGAAGGATACAACCTTTTGTATAAAAAATATGCACTATATCTGATGATGAACTGTAGAGTAGACCAGCTATATTGATTAGCTCCAGTGTATTGTAATATTTCACTTCTTCTTCACGTGGACTCTTGATGAATGAACCAACTTTGATAATCTGCTCTGTACATATTTCTTCTCTTTTCGTATCATTCACACTTAGCATGTCACCTTTGACTTCCTATAAGTATCTTCCTAAAAGTATGACATCATGGGACCTGTAAGACAACTCTTCATAACATCCTTTTCATCTCTACTAAGCATGCAAGCATTATTACAACCGCTTAAGTATAAACTAAATAGACACGACGCTTCACTAAGTCAGCCTCACCAATTTAACTCTAACTTTACAATCTTCTTGAAACATGTTTGGCGCCTTTGGATTAATATCATCAACTCATAACTAATCATGAATATACACACATATATATAGAAGATAGGCGCAACTCAAGAAACATGTGATATACGTCGGCCCTAAATAGTTACACTTCCAGAACTATAACTGCCAATAACAGAATTACATAACTTTACTGAAACATCATATATGGGTTTGCATGTATGAACATAACATAATAAACATGTCAACAACATGTATCTATCCACGCAAGTCTTCATATCATCATTCTAATAAGTACATACAAAATTACTACTATGTATTATATGTTGTCATCAATGATAAACATACAATCAATCAACTGCTCAGAATCAAATCTCCAATAATCTCCCCCTTTGACATTGATGGCAACATATGATATCAAAAATATCCTTTGTTCATGGTGTCCTCTTTTTTTTTTACAATCTTCTCAATATCCTCATCAAAGATTTCTCTAAACTGCTGCAGTTCCTCTGTCTATGTTTTTGTTCCATGTATATACTCCCCCAGAGTATATTCTCTCCCTTAGTACATACTCCCCCTTACTATATACTCCCCCTTTGACATCAATGGAAAAGGGTGCCATAGTCCTTTAGGTATAGGTACTACTCCAGAAGTAGAGTAGTCAATCATTCATCAGTCACTTAATGACTGATGTCTTTGCTGCTTCTTCTAAATAGACTTAGGAGAGGGAATTAATCCCAACTTCTCCCTGAGATACTCAAAAGTATCCTTTGATAAAGGCTTTGTGAAAATATCTTCCAACTTTTCTTTGGTGTTCACATAGTCCAATTTAACTTCTTTTTCTGCAACCTTTTCTCTTAAGAAATAGTACTTGATCTCTATGTGTTTTGTCTTTGTGTGCATCACAGGGTTCTTAGACATGTTGATAGTGCTAGTATTATCACAATGAATAACAATAGGATAATCAACCTGATTGCCAAAGTCTTTAACCATCTTCTTGATCTAAACCATGGTTGAACAATTTAGTGTTGTTGCAACATATTCAGCTTCTGCTATTGACTGAGAAATACAGTCCTGCTTCTTGCTTATCCAAGAAACCAACCTGTCTCCAAGGAATACTGCTCCTCTTGAAGTTCTCTTCCTGTCATTAATACAACCTACCCAATCTGCATTTGTATACACATGAAGCTTTACATTCTCTGATTTAGGATACCATAAACCATAGTCTATAGTTCCCTTTAGATATCTGAATATCCTCTTGATTTTCATTAGGTGACTCTGCTTGGGTTCAGCTGCAAAT